>JALJVW010000783.1:0-49776 GCA_024865655.1 Emberiza elegans
CTGTGACAGACTGGAGGAGATTGTTTTCTCTAAAACATTTCATGTGGGGGGAGGGAAGGCAGTCCAGCCCTGCCCTGCCTTGTAAGCCCAGCCCTGCCCTGCCCTCAGACCCCAATCCCCCAAGGGCCTCCCAGTGGGTTTATGGTTTACCTGAACCATGGCACTGAACCCCAGCACCACCGTCCCACCCTGGGCACTGGGGCCCTCTTGGCTCTCAGTGCTGCTGCCGTGCTCAGGAACCCTGAACCCCAGTAGGACCAGTGGCCACCCCCTCCAGGGGATCATGCTGGCTCACACTACCTGATCCTCCACGCACCCGGAGCTCTGTTTCAGGGTTTGCGTGCCAACTCCTGGTTGTCTGCCACCTTTACTTGTGTTTTGGTGCACAAGAGAAACACCAATAGATATTATTCTCAAGAGGTCAAAATGACACAAATTTTTGGCAAAATACAAAAACCAAGAAACTTTGGAAGAGGATTTCATGCAACATCCAATTACACAGAAAACACTTATCATACCAATAACTTCATTAATTTAGCTCATTTTAACCTAGAAACCTTTAAAACATAAACTGTTGAGGTACCAAAATGTTCCATAGAAAGAGTATTAGAAGGAGAAAAAAGAGAGACAGAAAGACAGAAACTCTATAGAAAGACACGCATATGACTATCAGTTCCTAGGGTTCCAGTGTGGGAGAGACAAACCCATGGGAGAAGGCAGAGTCCATACCAGGGGCTGGACTTGTGCTCCATGTTTTAAGCCCCTGGGCCTTTGGAGGCCCCCCCAGGTGGGATTTCTGATCGCTCAGACAATCAGGCTGTTTCAGCACTGTCCCCACTGGGTGTGACTGATTGACAGCTCATCCCACCCTGTCTCAGGACATTGATCTCATCCAGCATCTGACAGCGACCATGGCGACATCAAAATCTCTCATGGAACCATGGGGCCGAAGAAAATTAGGTGGGGTCCAAGGACACCACGTGATACTGGGGAACCTTATATAAAAGGTGAGGGATTCATGGATTTTTTTAACTTCCTCTGGAAAGCAGGCACATGGATTCACAGCTATCACACACTAACTGTATGTTTTAGGGTTACTTTAATAATGGCACCTGCTGTAAGGAAATGACACCAGGCGAAATCTTCTCCCAACCCTTTAACCATCTCTTTGGGTCTGCCCACCAGTTTTTGAAGGGTTGAGATCCATTCTAAATATTAATGATATCATACAGTGGCTAGTGTTGCTGATAGGCCTGTTCTATTTAGCATTTAGGAAGAAGGGAGACTAACCTGGATAACTACCCTGACACCTACCCCAGAACCCAATACGCCACCAGAGTCTAGGGATGCTGCTGCCCCAGAGCCTGACCCTGCCCCACAGCCCACCTCAGATACAAACCACCCAGATTGGGTGGGGGGTCTGGTGAAGGAGATAGGCTGGATGCTGAAGGAATACACTTCCCCAGCTGGTGAGAAGCCCTCCCCCTGCCTTGAAGAGGGAGAGTCTAACAGTGCAGCAGCAGAACCCACAGATGTTACAACTGTCCAGGTTCCAGCTGAATTGCAAAGGCAGTCACAGCCAGCAGCAGTTGCCCCTGTAGAAACAAGGAGATCTAAGATGAAAGCAGAGCACCCAGATAGGGGAGGGCCCTCACAACCCACAGGGGAGCCAGAGGTTGCGATCATCACCAAGTCCCTGACATACAAAAGTCTCCGTAATCTGCACAAAGGCATTGTATGACAGGGATGTGAGGCTTATACAACCTGGCTACTTTGGGTCTGGGATCTTATGGGTACAGGCGTCCAGCTGGATGGTGGTGAGGCAAGGAATTTGGGACCCTTGACCCAGGACTCAGGTATCAATCAGATTTTTGTAAGGGAGCCAGGGTCCCTTTCCCTCTGGGAGTGGCTTTTAATAAGTGTCAGAGAGAGGTTTGTCCACAGAGAAAGAATGCAGGACCAGCACCATAGAATGCGCTGGAAGACTCTTGAGGAAGGGATCCAACAGCTGAGAGAAGTGGCAGTATTGGAGGTACTCTTTGGGAGGGATGGACAGCATGATAATGACCCCGACAAGGTCAGGTGCACAGGGCAAATGTTGTGGAGCCTGGCAAATCTGGGGCCATCTCAATACACCACCTTTATTGCAACGATTAATGCCGACACCAACTGAGAGACAGTGGGTTCTGTGGCCAACAAGCTTAGGAATTATGAAAGTATGATCAATGGCCCCATGCAGGCTCATGTCTCTGCCATGGTCCAAGAACTCAGAGAGGAGATGAGGGAGATGAGGGAGGAGGTGAGGAGGAACAGTTCCCACATTGCACCAGTACGAGTCACAGGCCCCAAAGTCAGAGCCCAGTGTTCCCCAGCTAGAGAGAGGGTACACCCCACAGGCTGACCTGTGGTTTTTTTCTGCATGACCATGGGGAAGACATGGGAAAGTGGGATGGAAAACCCACTTCTGTCCTGGCAGCACGGGGTGTGTCAACTCAAGGAGGGAAACACTAATTGAGGGAACTCCAGTAAAAAGTGAAGGTAGCCTCAGCCTCCCATGACCGAGCTGCTGAGTATGATCTGTCAGATCCCCTGGAAGGTACCTCTACCATGTATACCCCAGGGTTAGAGGGGCCCTGCCTCTAGCCAGGGAGAGGCACGGGAAAACTGGATTTTCTGGATGGTGTGGATCTGATGGCCTGGCACATCAGAACCACAAAAGTACGATGCCTTAGTTGATACTGGTGTGCAGTGTACCCTGATACCATCGGGACATGTGGGGGCAGAACCTGTTTCCATTGCTGGGGTGACAGGGGGATCCCAGCAACTGACCCTGTTGGAAGCCGAGGTGAGCCTGACTGGGAAAGAGTGGAAAAAACATCCTATTGTGACTGGCCCAGAGGCCCCGTGTATTCTGGGCATAGATTTCCTCTGGAATGGCTATTACAAAGACCCAAAGGGACTCAGATGGGCTTTTGGCATAGCTGCTGTGGAGGCAGAAAACATCAAGCAGTTGAACACTTTGCCTGGACTATCAGAAAGCCCATCTGCAGTAGGACTCCTGAAGGTGGAAGAGCAACGAGTGCCAATTGCCACCTTGACAGTGCACCGCCAGCAGTATCGGATGAATCGAGATGCCGTGATCCCCATCCACAAAATGATCCATGAACTGGAGAGCCAAGGGGTGGTCAGCAAACCCACTCACCCTTCAACAGCCCCATCTGGCCTGTGCACAAGTCTGACAGAGAATGGAGATTGACTGTGGACTATCGTGGCTTGAATGAAGTGACTCCACTGCTGAGTGCTGCTGTGCCGGACATGCTGGAACTCCAGTACGAGCTGGAGTCCAAGGCAGCAAAGTGGTACACCATTATAGACATTGCTAACGCATTTTTCTCCATTCCTCTGGCAGCAGAATGCAGGTCTCAGTTTGCTTTCACCTGGAGGGGCGTGCAGTACACCTGGAACCGACTGCCCCAGGGGTGGAAGCACAGCCCCACCATCTGCCATGGACTGATCCAGACTGCACTGGAAAAGGGTGAAGCTCCAGAACACCTGCAGTACATTGATGACATCATTGTGTGGGGGAACACGGCAATGGAAGTATTTGAGAAAGGAGAGAGGATCATCAGGATTCTCCTAAAAGCTGGTTTCACCATCAAAAAGAAAAGTCAAGGGACCTGCTCAAGAGATCCAGTTTCTGGGAGTGAAGTGGCAAGATGGATGGCATCAGATTCCCACTGAGGTCATCAACAAAATCACTGCGATGTCTCCACCATCCAGCAAGAAGGAAACACAGGCTTTCCTAGGTGCCATAGGCTTTTGGAGGATGCACATTCCCAAGTACAGTCAGATCGTGAGCCCTCTCTACCTGGTGACCTGCAAGAAGGACAATTTCCACTGGGGCCCTGAGCAGCAACAAGCCTTTGCCCAGATCAAGCAGGAGATTGCTCATGCAGTAGCTCTTGGCCCAGTCAGGACAGGACCAGAGGTGAAAAATGTGTTCTACTCTGCACCTGGGAACCATGGCTTGTCCTGGAGCCTTTGGCAGAAGGTGCCTGGGGAGACTCGAGGCGACCACTGGGATTTTGGAGTTGAAGCTACAGAGGGTCCGAAGCCAACTACACTCCCAACAGAGAAGGAAATCTTGGCTGCCTATGAAGGAGTCCAGGCTGCCTCAGAGGTGATTGGCACGGAAGCACAACTCCTCCTGGCACCCCGACTACCGGTGCTGGGGTGGATGTTTAAAGGAAAGGTTCCCACCACCCACCATGCCACCAGTGCTACATGGAGCAAGTAGATTGCTCTTATCACTCAGCGCGCACGTATTGGAAACCTGAATCGCCCTGGGATTCTGGAGATAATTACAAACTGGCCGGAAGGTGAGAACTTTGGTCTCACTGATGAAGAAGAACAAGAAACAGTGACATGTGCTGAAGAAGCTCCTCCGTATAACCAACTGCCACCAGAGGAAACACGCTACGCTCTTTTCACTGGCGGTTCCTGTCGCATCATAGGGATGAACCGGTAGTGGAAAGCAGCCGTATGGAGCCCCACCCGAAGGGTTGCACAAGCTACTGAAGGAGAAGATGGGATCAAGTCAACTTGCAGAACTCAAAGCTGTTCAGCTGGCCCTGGACATTGCTGAGAGAGAGAAATGGCCAAAGCTCTGCCTTTATACTGATTAATGGATGGTAGCCAATGCTCTTTGGGGCTGGCTGGAAAGGTGGAAAAAGGCTAACTGGCAGCGTAGGGGAAAACCGATCTGGGCTGCTGATGAATGGAAAGACATTGCTGCTTGATTAGAGAAGCTACCTGTGAAAGTCCGCCATATAGATGCCCATGTCCCCAAGAGCTGGGCTAATGAGGAACACCAAAACAATGAGCAGGTAGATCAGGCAGCAAAAATAGAGGTGTCAAAGATAGACTTAGATTGGCAACATAAGGGGGAGTTGTTCCTAGCTCGATGAGCCCATTATGCCTCAGGCCATCAGGGCAGAGATGCCACCTATAAGTGGGCACAAGACCGAGGGGTGGATCTAACCATGGACAGTATTTCACAGGTTATCCATGACTGTGAGATGTGTGCTGCCATCAAACAGGCCAAGCGAGTGAAGCCCCTCTGGTATGGTGGGTGGTGGTCCAAGTACAAGTATGGGGAGGCCTGGCAGATTGACTACATCACACTGCCCCAGACACGCCAGGGCAAGCGCTACGTGCTGACCATGGTGGAAGCCACCACTGGATGGTTGGAGACCTACCTTGTGTCTTCACACCACTGCCCAGAACACCATCCTGGGCCTTGAAAAGCAAATCCTTTGGAGACATGGCACCCCTGAGAGAATTGAGTCAGACAATGGGACCCATTTCAAGAACAGCCTTATCAACACCTGGGCCAGGGAACATGGTATTGAATGGATCTATCATATCCCCTATCATGCACCAGCTGCTGGAAAAGTTGAAATGCTGCAATGGACTACTTAAGACTACCCTGAAGGCACTTGGTGGGGGGGAGCTTTTAGAAATTGGGAAATGAACTCAGCAAAAGCCACCTGGATGGTCATCACTTGAGGGTCCATCAACTGAGCTGGTCCTGCCCAGTCCTGTCTGAACCCCTGCACACAGTGGATGGAGATAAAGTCCCCGTGGTACATATGAAAGGTATTTTAGGAAAGATGTTTTGGATTAATTCCACCTCAGGCAAAGACAAACCCATCTGTGGGATTGTTTTTTTTCAAGGACCTGGTTACACTTGGTGGGTAATGCAGAAAGATGGAGAAATCCATTGTATACCACAGGGAAACCCAGTCATAAGTGAGAACTGTGTGTAAGGTTTCATTGTGATGCAGATGCAGATAGAATAAGGGGTAGATAATGTCTAGATTGCAAGGTAATGTGTGTGTTCTATTTGCCATCTGTTAGAGGGGTGGCAGTTACCTTCTGTTAATTGGGCAGTTTTCTTTATCTCTTCCACAAACCAATCCTCCCTCTGGGGAGACATGTCCTGTTAATGGGCTATTGAATGTCACTGCATGACTGATAAAATTACATCATCCCATTTTGAGATGCTCCACCCAGAGGGAGAAGCCAAGCATTCCTAACTGGATATAATCTGAGATTTTGGGACATCAGGAAAGCCTTTTCCACTGGATTCACAGAGGTGCAGCTGCCTTTTCCACTGGATTCCCAGAGGAAGACTACAGCCTTCTACAGGATCACTGCTTCAATGGAACCACATCTGCCACTCCAGGAGGACTGCAGCCACCATTTCAATTGGACTGTTACCAACACCCTGACCAACAGGGTGTCAGGTCATATTCTGACTCTGTCAGTGTTGTTTTGTATTACTGCATTGTTTATTTGTTTAATTTTCTTCCCTAATAAAGAACTGTTATTCCTGCTCCCATAGCTTTGGCTGAGAGCCCCCCTTAATTTCAAAATTATAACAATTCAGAGGGAGGGGGTTTACATTTTCCAGTTCAGGGGAGGCTCCTGCCTTCCTTAGCAGACACCTGTCTTTTCAAACCAAGACACTGGTCCCTAATGGATAATCAACATCAAATGAGGTGGAATTTCTCAAAAGGTAACTACACCAAGCAGCTGTCAAAAAAACTACGACCAGAGTGCAAGGTGGCCTCATGCTATGACACAAACGTTCAAGCCAACAATGCCTATAATCGCCAAAGGTCAAGAAAGGCAAACACCCATTACAGACCACATGGTGCCAAACTCCAACACCTCATCTCCCAGTTGCCAACCATCTTGCCACCAGGGGCAAAATTGGAGTTGGTGAGTGTGGAATCTGTTGTTTTAACCGACTATTTTGTCCATGTAATATCAACAGGACAGCTGGGGCCCAATGACCGGCCCAGTGAACTATTTATCTTAGGAAACTGCCAATTGAGGACTGAAGGGTTTTTCATATTGCCATCTGTACTATCAGTGATCTCACAATAAGAAATTACAGTGCTGGTCCTGTCTCCTGACCCACCTTGTTTTATACCCCAAGGACTAACAATTGCCCAAGCCATATTACTCCCTGAACAGGATGCCGATGACACTTCACTAGTGATGTGACAAATTGCAATTGACCAAAAATCACCTGCACTCTGGAACTTAACAATGAAAAGATTGTTTTCACAAGGCTTGTGGACACAGGAGCAGATGTAACAGTCATCTCATGTTTCAAGTGGCCTCCTAACTGGGCACTCACAGCTACTGCAGGAGCATTGTCTGGGATCAGAGGTGACAGTGACAGTCTCCAAAGTGCAGAACTCATTAAAATCAAAAGATCTGAAGACTGAATTGTCACAATGAGACCATTTGTGATAAAGGACCTCAGTGGATCCCAACTAAGAACATCAAGCCCTACCTGCAGCCACTGAGTGTGGATTCTCCAAAGGAACCCCCAAGTCCACCCCAAGACAAAACCCACCAGATAGCGACTAGAGCACCTGTCACTGTCACTGTTGGAAGATGACACATAAGAAGCTTCTACTCGCATTCCTCAGCCTGTTTGCTACCATGCTCCTCACGAGTGGATGTGTAGCCTTCAAAAACACAAAGCACAACGTATGGATAACTTGAGCAAAAGCCATGAAACAAGACACCCTATGCCTTTCTGTCGCTAGCCCTGACAACCCCTTCTCCACCGGCCTAGTGGGGTTGCCTACAGATGTCTGGCCAATAACTGAGGATGCCATCTGCAGTATGCGAGGTGACAATCCTGATGGCAAATGGAAGTGCAACCCTGTCGATGCCTGGGACTACTGGACCCAGAAGCTCCTGCATGCACCACTCGAACTCAGGGGGTAGAAATTCTCAGCTCTGTAAAAATGGACTTTTGTGTAAGGTTTTATTACCGTCTGAGATGGGAAGAGTGTGAAAGACACAAAATTACAAGAAAAAAAGAAACAATCAGGAAAGGCATCTTCCCATACCATCCCACTTACAAAAACCAGACCTGATGGTGTAATTACACCTCCTCCATAATTTCTTGGTCCAGCAGCTACCCACTCCAGTTGCTGCAGGGTGTGTTTCTTATTTGCAGGGATAGAACATGGTCTGGTGTCCCTTCACACATCAAAGGTGGGCCTTGTAGCTTGGGGAGGCTTAATCTTGCTGGCATGCAACACAAAAATGATTAATGGCCAGAGAAACAGAGCAAAAAGATCTACATACTACTTTGAATCTGATTGCAAAAATAATGTCATCTATTGGAGTAAAAACAAGAGAATAGCAGCCTCCATGTTACTACCTTGGGTGGCTGCAGCTAAAGCTTTAGGACAATTAGACCATCTTGGGTGCCTGTTAAGTAAGCAAACCAATGCTACCTCCCTCACATTGAGTGGCCTGCTCTCAGACACAGAGACCATCAGACATGCCACCTTGCAGAACAGCGATAGAGTTTTTACTCTGGGCACATGGGCATGGCTGTGTAGACTCTGAGGGCATGTGTTGCATGAACCTCTCCAGCCACAGCAAGTCAATCCACAAGAGCATTCAGGTACTGAAGGAAGGATTCAAGAAGTTTCAAGTGGAAAACAAAGACTGGTTCAATAAACTCTTCCAATCCAAGGGACTAAAGGGTTGGATGAGGTCTGGCTAAAACAGAACTATTAATTCTCTTAGTGGTTGTTGTTGCATTGTAAATTGTCCCATGTTTTTTTGGATGCTTTTAGAAAGTCTTACAAAATCCTTTCAGTTCCATCTTTGTTGTAAAACAGAAAGGGGGAAGATACCCAACACAGGCTCCTCATGGACTCCTTGGAGGAGAGAACTGGAGGCCAGGATGGCACAAAAACCTCTCAGAGACTCAGTGTGGGAAGGAAAATCCTTAAAAGTTTCTAAAAGTATTCTTAAATCCATAAAGTACCTTAAAAACCTTGAGTATCTCAAAGCATTAATGAGCCCCACTGAGTGTCAGTACAAAGCTCTCAAGGGACTCATTAAAGCAGATAATTGGGGCCATGATTGCACAAACCTCTCACAGAGTCTGTATCAAAAGGAAACACCAAGTACCTTAAAATAACTGAAGTACCCTGAAGCATTAATGAGCCCCACTGAGTGTTGTTACTGACAAAGCCTCTCCAGGGACTAATTACAGCAGATAATTGGAGGCCATGATTGCACAAACCTCTCAGAGACTCCAAGGCAAAAGCCAAACCCAAAGTCCTTTGAAAAACCTGCAGTCCCTGCAGGGAGCATGAAGGAGCCCCCAGGGCCATTCCTGGCCAAGGCTCCCCAGGGACTCCTTCCAGCAGATCCTTGAGGCCACTGGGATGTGGGCTAGGGGGGGATGCTGAGGGCAGGACAAGGGGCTGACAGTGCCCAGCCTGGCTGGGGCTGTGCCAGGAGGCCCCAGGGCCTCAGGACAAGGTGTCTCCTCCCAGCCCTTGGTGGCACAGACCCTGCTGTGCCCCAGGGCACCAAGACTTGGCTTCTCTTTGTCCCCACCTGTCATCACTGCCTGCAGTTCTCTGCTCTGCCTGGGGCCTGGGGACACTTTCTCAGTTGTGTCCCTCAGTGGGACCCATTAAAAGTCCAAGAAACTTTGGAGTTGGATTCTGACTTGGAGTTCTGGAGAGGTTTCTTCAGCTCCCCTCTCAGGGACTGATGTTCAGGGCCTGAGCACAAAGCCCCAGAGGCTCATTAAAGTCCTTGTGCTGTGTCTGTGCTGCTGAGCTGGGCTGGGCTCCTGGCACAGAGGCAGCTCCTGGTAACCAAGAAGAGCTTCAAAAGCACATTTCTCTTGATGAGCAGCTCTTCTGCCAGCCCAGCAGGGCTGGGGCACTGCCTGCAGCCAGCCTGGGCACAGCACAGAGGCACAGAGAGCTTCAATCAGTCAGGGCTGGGAAGGTGCTGAGAAGTGCCTGGGGCAGAATCACTGCCAGCCCTTGGCACAGGAACCTCTGGCTGCAGGACAATGCAGCTGCAGCTCCTGGAGCCATCTCCTAAAGCTGGAACATCCCAATGCCTACAGAGCCTGTGAGTACATTCTCTGATTGTCTCTTGTGCAGAGCAGCCAGGGGTGCCCAGGGCTGTCCTGCAGAGCAGGGTCCTGCAGCCCAGGGCGCTGTGCTGGGGCAGGGACTCTGCTGCCTGCCAGGGACAGCTCTCAGCCAGCCCTGGCAGCTGCTCCCGGCACTGGGGACAAGATCTGGGTGGGAGGAGACAGCTGGTCAGGCTTGGAAGTGTTCTCCTTGTGTGGGGAGGATGCTGCATTGTTCAGGACTGCTCCCAGCATGGCATTTAACTGCAGAACATTTCCAAGTAGATTATACAGGGAGCACAGCAAGGCAGGGGCTGCATAAAAGGGAAAATCCTCCTTTTTTAATCTACTGCTCTGGGTTGCCTGGATGGGAAATTGCTCATAGATATTCATCTCTCAGTTCAGGTTTGAGAAAAAAAAAAAAAATTTTCTCTCAGATCTGAATAAACCAGGCAGTGACAGAAATCAGCACAGGGCCCCTTAGAGGCAGCATCAGTGTTGCTTTTCCAGCCTCCTCAGGGTTGCTCTGACGTTGCCATCAGAGCCTGCAGAGCCAGAGCTGCCCCTGGGCAGTGCCAGAGCTGGGAGGGGTCTGCAGGGCAGAGCTGAGCCCCCAGGGCTGGGCTGGGCTCTGGCAGCACTGGCAGGGCCCAGCCCTGGGCACAGGGAAGCAGCTGCTGGCAGGGACAGCTCCAGGCAGCAGAGCCCTGGGCAGGCAGGGAAAGTGCCCCCAGGCTGTGCTGGGATATTTAAAGTCCTCTCCAAACCCAACTATTCCATGATTATTTTTTTTTACAGATCCCCATGCCAAGCCACAGCAAATGTCCAACAGCAGCTCCATCAGGCACTTCCTCCTGCTGGCATTGGCAGACACGCGGCAGCTGCAGCTCCTGCACTTCTGCCTCTTGCTGGGCATCTCCCTGGCTGCCCTCCTGGGCAACGGCCTCATCATCAGCGCCGTAGCCTGCGGCCACCACCTGCACACGCCCATGTTCTTCTTCCTGCTCAACCTGGCCCTCAGCTGACCTGGGCTCCATCTGCACCACTGTCCCCAAAGCCATGCACAATTCCCTCTGGGACACCAGGAACATCTCCTACACAGGATGTGCTGCTCAGCTCTTTTTTTTTTTTTTTTTTTCATTGGAACAGAATTTCCCTCCTGACCATCATGTGCTACGACCGCTACGTGTCCATCTGCAAACCGCTGCACTACGGGACCCTCCTGGGCAGCAGAGCTTGTGCCCACATGGCAGCAGCTGCCTGGGCCAGTGCCTTTCTCAATGCACTGCTGCACACAGCCAATACATTTTCCCTGCCCCTGTGCCATGGCAATGCCCTGGGCCAGTTCTTCTGTGAAATCCCACAGATCCTCAAGCTCTCCTCCTGCTCCAAATCCTACCTCAGGGAACTGGGGCTTCTTGCTGTTAGTGCCTGTTTAGTTTTTGGCTGTTTTGTGTTCATTGTTTTCTCCTATGTGCAGATCTTCAGGGCTGTGCTGAGGATCCCCCTCTGAGCAGGGACGGCACAAAGCCTTTTCCACCTGCCTCCCTCACCTGGCTGTGGTCTCCCTGTTCCTCAGCACTGCAATGTTTGCCTACCTGAAGCCCCCTCCATGTCCTCCCCATCCCTGGATCTGGCCCTGTCAGTTCTGTACTCGGTGGTGCCTCCAGCCCTGAACCCCCCTCATCTACAGCCTGAGGAACCAGGAGCTCAAGGCTGCAGTGTGGAGACTGATGACTGGATGGTTTCAGAAACATTAAACTGCTGGCCAATTTCTGCAAATCACTTGTAATAAAAATACATCTTTGATACTTCTTGTTGGTTTCATTTTTGGTTTTTTTTTTTTTCTTTTGTTTTTTTTTAATATTGTCCAAAGAAATGTCATTGTTTGTGCCATTTCTCATTTTGTTTCTCTCCACCTTCCCTGTGGCCACAGACTGTGTCAATGAGGGGCTGCACTCTTGGTGGCTTTAAAGGAACTAAAGGATCTCCCAGCAGAGTTTTCTGCAGAGATGCCCTTTGTTGCCTTCTCTGGAGCTGCAGCAGCAATGTCTGTGTGCAGAGCTGGGGGCAGATCAGTGCTGGCCCAGCAGCTGTGCCCAGCAGCAGCAGCAGCACTTGGTGTTGCCAGTGCTGCTGCCGTGGCCCTGCCCCACTGCCCTGGTGGCCCTGGTGTTGCTGTAGGGCCTGAGTGCTCTCGGGGCCGGGCACAGCCCTGGGGGTGGCAGTGCTGGGGCTGCAGCAGGGACAGGCCATGGGCACTGCTGGGGCAGCGCTGACGCCTCAGGCCAGGCCCTGGGGGCTCCAGGCTCCTTGCCCAGGCTCTCTCAAGAACACGGCCAGGCCAATGCTCAGCACAGAAACCCCCGTGAGCAGCCCCAGGCTGGCCGTGGGCAGGCTGGGGGCAAACAGCATGGCTGGGGCTCTGCAAGGGCCCTGGGGGAGATGGGAAGGAGCAGCAGAGCAGGGGCTGATCCATCCCCAGTGCGCTGCACAGCCCAGGGCAGCGTCCCAGAGCGTCCTCATGGAGCTGCCAACAACATCCCCCCTCTGCAGCCCTGGCTCTCTCCCCAGCTCACACAGGTGCCCCATCCTTGCAGGCACAGACACGGCAGCACTGGCTCAGCAGCCCCTGTTTGCATTGCACACAGCAGGGGGAGCACCCCCATGCTGTTGCTGTGGGGACATGAACCTGAGGGAGCACAAATGCCATCAGCCCCTGGGGCCAGCAAGGGCTGGGGACACCAGGGAAACCACTCAGCTTTGTCCTGGCCTCTGCAGTCAGCCAGAAAGTTTGTTCCCATCAGCTGGGAGTTTCCTGTCCCACTGCAGATGCTGTTGCTCAGAGCCAGGGCTGCCTGGCAGCCACCCCCAAACTGCCCTCAGCATTTTCTTTGCTTCACCTTTGCTTTCTTTACTCTTTCCCTTGCACAAATTTCTTCCTCTTGCCCCCCCTGTTCCCTCCCCTGCAAACAGCCCATCCCTGTTTGCCCTTTTCCTCTCTGGCCCCCTCCCCATTGCAGTTCCTGACTTGGCACCATGGGAATGTCCCTTGGGGAGCAGGATCATCCTACAAGTGCTGCAGGAATTGTCTGCAGGCTCCTGCAGTGCCTGGTGCTGCTCCCTTGCCAGAGGCACCCCAGGCCAGGGGGGCACATCTGGGCTGCTGTGTCTGGCTCTGGGGCTCCCTGTTCTGGGCAATGAGGAGGAGCTGCAGAGGCTCTGCAGGACTGACAGGTTGGGCTTTGAGGCCCGGAGAAGCTGAGGGACCTGGGCTGCTGGAGCTTCTGAAGAGGAGGCCCAGGGCTCATCCTGCAACTGCTCCAAGGGTGGTTTCAGAGAATCCCAGAATCAGCAAGGTTGGAAAAGACCTTGGAGATCATCAAGTCCAACCTGTGCCCTGACACTGCCTTGTCTCCCCTGATCCTCCTCTTCTCCAGGATAAACAACCCCAGCTCCCTCAGCCACTCCTCACAGGACTTGTGTTCCAGACCCCTCCCCAGCCTTGTTGCCCTTCTCTGGACACGCTCCAGCCCCTCCATGTCCTTCCAAAATTGGGGGCCCAGAACTGGACACAGCACTCGAGGTGCTGCCCAACCAGTGCTGAGCACAGGGGAAGAAACTGCCCTGCTTCCTTCCACCATTCCTTCCAGGCCAGGAGCCATTGGCCTTCTTGCCCCCTGGGATCCAGCTCTGTCCAGCCTGGTCCATCTGTCCCTGCAGGTCCCTTTCTGCCCTACCCTCCAGCCACTCTGCAGATCTGCAGGGGTTGTTGTGGCTCCCAGGACCTGGCACTTGGACTTGTTAAACCTCACCTTGTTGGTGGTCCCTGGATGGTCCCATGAGGCCCCAGCAGATCAACACTCCCACCCCCTTTGGTGTCACCATGGTTCCATGAGGCCCCAGAGTGGCCCCCAATGGTCTCCAGATTCCATGAGGCCTCCCAGTGTCACAATGTGTCCTTTGGTTCAATGGGACCCCTTGGTGTCACAAGTCCCAAAGTCCCTTGGATCCTTTGGCCTGGTGCTGTGTCAATGGCCCTTGGTCCCCAAGGCCATGCAGTGTCAGAATGGATCCTTGGTTCCATGAGGCCTGGCAGGGCAGCAATGCTCTCCTTGGTTCCACAGTGTCACAATGGCCTCTTGGTCCCAAGGGCCACCACTGGGTGTCAAACATGTTTCCTTCATTCCAGGAGTCCCTGAGGAGCAGCCCTGGCCCCTTGGTTTCCATGGGCCCCTGCAGTGTCACAATGGCCCCATCATGACACCAGGTCCTGCTCTGTCACAATGCTCATGCATGGTTCCACAAGGCCCTGCAGGGGTCACAGTGGCCTTTTTGGTTCCATGAGGCCTCAGAGTGCCACCATGAATTCCTTGGTGCTGCAGTGTCTGGAGCCCAATGGGCCAAAAGCTGACAAAGATCCTGCAGTGTCACAGGACCCCTTGGTTCCATGGGTCACCACAAATGTCACAATTGCCCCTGGCTTTTGCTGCCATGTCACACACAGTGTCACCATGGTCCTCTTAGTGTCACCAGGTCCTGCTGTGTCACAATGGCCCTTGCTTCACCAGGGCCACACAGTGTCACAATCATCAGAGAATCAACCAGGCTGGAAAAAAAGACCTTGGAGAGCATCAACTCACACCTGGGAGTCAACACCACCTTGCCACCCAGACCATGGCACTCAGTGCCACATCCTGTCTTTTCCCTAAACACCTCCAGGGACGGTGACTCACCCACCTCCCTGGGCAGTCCATTCCAATGTCCAGTCCCTTTTTTTTTGTGTCAAGAAGAATATTTCCTGGCGAAATACAGGCCTGGCGAAAAGCCTGTCCCTGCCCAGGGTGCAGCT
Organism: Emberiza elegans; assembly: GCA_024865655.1. Classification (NCBI taxonomy): domain Eukaryota; kingdom Metazoa; phylum Chordata; class Aves; order Passeriformes; family Fringillidae; genus Emberiza; species Emberiza elegans. Next base: position 14,841 of record JALJVW010000783.1, read on the forward strand.
TAAGGCTGTGTCCTCTTGTCCTTTCCTTGTTCCCTGGGAAAAAAGAGCCTGAGCCCCACCTGGCTGCACCTCCTGTCAGAGAGCTGTAGAGAGTGATGAGATCTCCCCTGAGCCTCCTCTTCTCCAGGATAAACAACCCCAGCTCCCCTCAGCCCTCCTCACAGGACTTGTGCTCCAGACCTCCAGCCTTGTTGCCCTTCTCTGGACACACTCCAGCCCCTCCATGTCCCTCCTAAACTGGGGGGCCCAGAACTGGACACAGCACTGAGGTGCTGCCCAACCAGTGCTGAGCACAGGGGGGAAGAATCACTGCCCTGCTCCTGCTGGCCACACCATTCCTTATCCATAGGAATACCAGGGGTTGGATCAGGGAAATGGTGGGGGGGGGGTGGGACAAAGTGTTATTGATAATCAACAACAGAGGGTCTTTATTTTCATATCTGTTCAGACTGCATTAGAAGGTGCTGGGCATCAAAACCAATTGGACATTGCTGATATCAATCTATAAACAGGAAAAAAAAACAGGACAAAACTTTCTCTGCATTTTTTCCAATATTATATATTCACTTTGAATAGATTTCTTAAATGTACCTAATTAAACACAGAAGAATTGAAAACTTAAATTATTTCCAAGGACTTTTCTTGTTTGGGTGTTTTGAAGAAATGTTTATGAGTTTTTTTCTCACTGAATTCCTGAACTGAAGAACTCAGCAATGAAGAGGCCTCTGGAGCAGTAAAAATCCATCAGCAACCTCCAAGTGGCTGAGGATCCATCCCCATCAGTGCAGCAATGAACAGAAATGGGCACAGCTTTGTGGCTGCCCCAGCTTTGGCATGGGCCCTGGGCCTGGAGCAGGAGCAGCTCTTGAGGGCCCCAAGGCCAGGGCTCTTGTGCTGCCCTGGGCAGATGGGATGGCAGCAGGGGCTGCAGAGCTCTCAGCACCTCAGCCCGAGGGGAGCAGGGCAGCCAGGGAGCCTCCTTTGGCCTTGGCCAAGCACCTTCCCCCATGGCTGGGGCTGAGTCCTGTGGCAGCTGCAGCTGCTGCTGTGCCCTTGGCAGGGGCTGAGGCTGTGGGGCCAGTGCCCAGAGCAGCCTGGCCTGAGCAGAGCTGTGGGGCCAGAGCCGGCTGGGCTGGGCTGGGGAGAGGCCCTTGGTGCTGCCCAGAGCTCAGGGCAGCTGGCAGAGCTTGCAGGGAGCTGGGCTGGGCTCCAAGGGCCTGGCCCAGGAGCCATCAGTGTTCATCTCAGCCTGGCTGAGCATGCAGGGGCCAAGAAGAGCACCCAGGGTCTACAAGTTCTCTGTGTGGGAGCTGAGCTTGTGAGCCCCAAAGCCCTCCCAAGTGTTGGGGTTTCACCTCCAGATCTAGCAGAGATGGGACAGATGGGAGCAGAGACAAATAATTCCTGGATTATTTCTTGTGTTTGCTTATACAGGTTTATACATGTGACCTGGATCCATATGTAGACAAGGTGTTTTGTGTCAGATAAGAATTGCAGAGTGATAAGAATAATATTTTTTAGCTGAATATATGCATAATTCACCATGAGAAAAAAAGAAGACACATAAGATCAGAAGAGCATCTGAATATTTCAGAGGACAAGCGATTCACTGATGTTCCAGCTGTCAAACCTGTTCAAATACTTTCCTCCGGGCCTTCTTTGAGATGAGAGATGACCACCAGAGGCCAAGGCCAGCCTGTCCTGGCAGATTTTTTCTGGGAGAAGCCTTGCATATAGGGAATTTTTCAGGGGGAGTATCGATTCTTTCTGTGGGCACCTGGAAAGATGGATGTTTCTTGTCCATATAAAGGAAAGCACAGATCCCCAGTTCTCCAGGGGCTGATGAGAGGCAGCCCTCAACATTCCAAGATCAGCTGGACCTGTCAGGTGGCCCCTGGGAAGCAAAGCCAGCCAGATCTGTTCCATATTCCCTTGGTTTCACAGCACTCCGCAGTGTCCCATGGTTCTCCTTGCTTCTGCAGTGTCACAATGGCCCCTTCAACTCGCAAGGCTCCCAAGCGTCACACTGCTCTCCATAGGAAGGAAAGCACGGAGCCCCCATGTTTCAGGAGCTGATGAACGGCAACCACCAGTGGCCAAGGCAAGCCTGACCTGTCTGTCCTGGCAGGTTTGCTTGGAGCAACCCTTGGATATTCAAAATTATGAATGTGGAATCCTAATTTAAAACATTTGTGCCTGGAGAAGGATGATTTTTTCCATAGAAAGAAAAGCAGAGAGCCCTTTCCAGTTTGGAAAACAGGTGAGTTCTGGCACTCAGGAGTTAAAGACCAGCCAGACCTGTCTGTCCTGGCAGCTTTCGTCTGGGAGCAGAATAAATATCAGAATAAATATCCTGGATTCTGTATCTCGGATATACAGAATTGGGGGGGCAGAATCCCAGTTTCAGCCATGAGCGCCTGGATGAGAAGGCCATAGGAAGGAAAGCACAGAGCCCCAGTGTTTCCAGGGCAGATTAGAGACAACCTCCAGAGGCCAAGGCCAGCCAGAGCAGTCTGTCCTGGCAGCTTTTGTCTGGGAGAAACCCTTGCATGTAGGGAATTTTGGAGAAGTACCAATTTTGGCCATGGGTGTCCGGGCAGGAGAGATCTTTCTTTTGCATAGAAAGGAAAGCCCAGAGCCCCAGTGTTTCAGGGGCACATGACAACAGACCCTCAACATGCTGAGGTCAGTTGAGCCAGTCAGGCTAGGCCAACCAGACCTGTTCCCTGTTCTCTTGGATCGCTGAGGCCCCACAGTGTCACACTGGTAGTGTCATATTAGATCCTTGGTACCACGAGGCCCCTCAGTGTCACACTGGTCCCTTGTTTCTATGGGGCCCTGCAGTGTCACAAAGGCCCTTTGCTTCCATGAGGCCTTGCAGTCTCAGAATTGTTTCCTTGGTTCCACGGAGCTGCACAATGACACAATGGCCCCCTTGGTTCCATGAGGTGACAGAGTGTCACAATGGCCCTTTTGGTTCTTTTGGGGACTTCAGGATCCCAGTGGCCCCTTGGCTGCATGAAGCCCAGCTGTGTCACAGTGGCCCCTTGTTTCCTTGGGGCCCCATAGTGTCACAATGGCCCCTTGGTTCCATGAGGCCTTGCAGTGTCAAAGGGGTCTTCTTGGTACCGCAGTATCACAATGGACCCTTGGTTCAATGAGACCCTGCAGTGTCAAAATGGTCTCCTTGGTTCCACAAGGTCCTGCAGAGCCCCTTGGTTCAATGAGGCCTTGAAGTGTCACAATGGTCTTCAGTATTCCATGAGGCCCTGCAATGTTACAATGAAACTTTGGTTCCATGAGTCCCACATTGTTCCATGAATCCTTGGTTCCATGGGGCCTTGTAATGTCACAATTGTCTCCTTGGTTCCAGGGTGCCACAGTGCCACGATTGCCCTTTGGCCCAAGAAGGCCTCATAGTGTCACAATGGACTCCTTGGTTCCATGAGGCCTTGTAGTGTCCCAAGGGACTCCTTGGTTCCATGGTGACACAAAGTGCCACCATGGCCCTTTGGTTTCACAAGGCCTCAAAGTGCAAAAATGGCCTCCATGGTTTCACAAGGCCGTGCTGTTTCACAATGGACCCTTGACTCCATGATGCCCCAGAGTGTGACAACAGCCTCCTTGGTTCTGCACTTTAAGAATGCCCCCTTGGTCCCATGGAGCCCCACGGTGTCATTATTGTGCCCTTAGTTCCATGAGGTTCTGCTGTGCTCCAATGGCCCCTTGGTTACAATGGGTTCTGAAGGCTCATAATGATCTCTGTGGTTCCATGAGGCCCTGCAATAACCCAATGGACCCTTGGTTCCAAGGGGGCCCACAGTGTCACAAGGCTGCCTTAGTTCAACGAGGCCTTGCAGTGCTTTAGTGGCCCCTTGGTTCCATGAGGCAAAGCAGAATCAGAATGGCCCCTTGGTTCCATGGAGCACCACGGTGTCACCATGGTCCCATCGGTTCCATGGAGCACCACAGTGTCACCATGGTCCCATTGGTTTCACAGGGCCCTGCAGTGTAACAATGGACCTTTGGTTCCATGAGGTTCCTCAGTGTCTCAATGGCCCCTTGGCTCCATGTGGCCCCGCTGTGTCACAGTGGCAGTGGTTCCATGAGGCCCCACACTGTCCAAATTGTCTCCTTGGTTCTGTGAAGCCCAACAGAGTCAAAATGGACCTTTGGCTCCATGAGGCCCTGCTGTGTCACAATGGACTTCGGTTCCATGAGCTTTCACACTGTCAACAATGGTTTGAGTTCCACAATGTCACCATGGATCCTTTGTTCCATGAGGTTCCATAGCATAGCATGACCACCTTGATTCCAGAAGGTTTTGCAGTGTCACAATGGACCATTGGTCCCATGCAGCCCCAAACTCTCACAATGACGCCATGGCTCCAGGAGCTTCCATACTATCAGCAATGGTCTCCTGGGTTCCACGAGGCCTTGCTCTGATACAATGGACTTTTGGTTCCATGGGGTTCCACTCCATCACAATGGACCCTTTGTTCCATGAGGTTCCAAGTGTCACAGCTGGATCCTTGGTTCTCTGAGCCTCTGCTGTCACCAAATGGTCAAAATATCAGAATAAGACTCCTTAACACTAATTTGGTGTTTGAGAGAGCATTCTTTATTCAGACCTGAGGTCCAGCAGGTGATAACTCCTTACGTGGACACGTGATTCTACCAGTGTATCGCCTATATACAGTCACTATGTGTACATTAAAATTTACCCATTTCCATAAAACCCACCCCAAGTTTTCAGATTCAGTCCTTGCTTTTTCTATCACTGCATTCCTGAGCCAGATGTCTTCATCTTCTCTTCCACCCATCCTTGCTGGGAAAGCAGCTCCTCAATGCCTTGTTTCTCTGTGAAAGTTCACAGGCATAGTAAAAGTTGAATGAACCCTTTTGATATCACAGGGAGGGCTTTCTGACATCAGAGAGTGGGTTGTGACATCACATAGCTGGCTGTGACATCATAGAGTAGGATGTGAGGCCATAGAGCAGACTCTGCCATCATAGAGGGTGGCTCTGTGACATCAGAGAGTGGTTTTTGACATCACTGGCTGGCTGTGTAACATCATAAAGCAGTCTGCAACATCACAGAACTGACAGTGACATCAAATGGTGGCTTTGTGACATCACACAGTTTTCTGAGACATCACAGTGCAGCTGCATGGCATTCCAGAGTGACATCCCAGAGTTGGCTCTGTGACATCACAAGGGTGCTGTGTGACATCCCAGAGCGGGCTGTGAAATCACTGGTGACTCTGTGACATCCCAACAGAGCTGTGTACCATCATAGGGGACTGTGTGACATCACAGGAGCTGTGTGACATCACATGGACTGTGTGAAATCACAGGGGTGCTGTATGAGGTCACTGGGGAGGTCACTCTGCCCCGGCGCCCCCTCACAGTTCCCCCCAGAGCAGTCCAACGCTGCTCGTGCACAGCAGGGTCCCCTGTCCCCCCGGGTCCCCATGCCCCCGGCCCCACAGCCTCCCCCAGAGGATGTTCCATGAGATCAACCCCAGAGCCTGACACGGGGACAGGGGGCCGGGGCCCTGGGGCTGGCACAGCGGGACAGGGATCCCCCGGCAGCATCCCTGTGTCCCCCAGGGCCAGAGCCTGGGCCAGGCCTCCTTCACCCTGGTACCAACGAGGCCTTGAGAGCGCTGAAAAAATCCCCAGCAAGGGAGAAGCAAAAACCAGATTGAATATTAAGGGAGAGCAGCACAAAGTTCCTTGGCAAGAGTCACTCTGCTCTTTACTGGACACTTCAGGCACAGCAAGGAAACAAAGCAACAGCAAAACCAAACCAAATCCAGGGAATTAAACCAGAAATGAACCCAGAACTGTCCCTCTGTGTGTGACACAAGGACAGTGAGGTCAAGGATAAAAGGAATACGGCCTCAAAGCTTAACAGAGCTCAAACTTAACAGGACTTAACCTTGACTGATACCTTCAACTTCACAATTTAGCAAAAGAACAGCACTTAACAGTACTTAACCTAACTTCTAACCTCAGACTTTGCAATTTAACAGAGGAATAATGTTTAACGGTATTTAACACTGCTTATAACTTATATTAAACAGCTTAGCAAAAGAACAGCTCTTCACAGCAATTAACTTCACTTAGACCTCATGACTTCATGTCACTTACAGGCCTGACTGCCTCAGCTATCCAAGGCACTCAATCCCCTCAGAGAGCAGCATTTCTGCCACATTTCCCCAGCACAGGCACTTCTGCGTGCACACAGACACAAAGAGTCAGTGCAAGGCACCTGTGAGAAATTCCCCTGAGGGCAGGGAATGCTCCCTGTGGATCCTATGGCATCTCCCCAGCAGGCAAAGGGCTGAGCCTGGAGGAGTGGGGGGATGGGCCCAGGCTCTGTCATTGTTCGGGGACCCCCGAGTGCAGCAAACGGGAGAGTTCCCAGCTGGGAGAGGCCCCACTCAGAGGGAGTCACTGGCCCAGGAGAGCTCCAAGGGCTCCTTTTGGAGCACTGTTTGTAGGGCCCCAAGAGAGGGGCTTCAGTCCCAGCAATGGCTCATCCTGGCCGCACTTGGCACCAACAGCTTTCTTTGGCAGGGTGAGAACAGGGATGTTGTGCCACTGAGGGAACAAAACCAGTTCCCAGGGCTGCTCCTAAAGGAACCAGGAGCTGGTTGGGCAGCAGCAGTGCCTGGAGCAGACAGTGTTTGTGATGAGCTGCAGAGGAGCTGAGCCCAGGGGCTGCTGGCCAAGGCCGAGGCCCAAGGAGCATTTCTCAGCTGGCAGGGCAGCCTGAGAAGGGGAGGGGGGAATGCAGCAGCACAGGGCCATGGAACCAAGGGACCATTGTGACACTGTGGGGCCCTGTGAGACCAAGGGACCATTATGACACTGTGGGGCATTGTGAGACCAAGGGACCATTGTGATACTGTGGGGCCCTGTGACACCAAGGGACCAGTGTGACACTATGGGGCCTCATGGAATCATGGAGAGCACTGTGACATTGCTGGGCCTCATGGAACCAAGGGGGCTGTCCTGAAACTGTGTGGCTCCGTGGAATGTAGGGATCACTGTGACACTGAGAGGCCCCATCGAACCAAGGGTTCATTGTGACACCGCGGGGCCTCATGGAACCATGGAGACCATTATGACCCTTTGGGTGTCATGGAACAAAGAGGCCATTGTGACACTGAGGGGCCCCATGGAATTATGGAGATCATTGTGACACTATGAGGCCCCATGCAATAAGCAAAGCATTGTGACACTGTGAGGCCTCATGGAACCAGTGAGACCATTGTGACCCTGGGAGGATCATTGTGCTATTGTGGGGCCTCGTGAAACCAAGAGGCCTTTGTGGTACTGCAGGGCTGCATGGAACCAAAGGTCCATTGTGACACTGCAGGGCCTCATGACATCAATGATCCATTGTGACACTGTTCAGCCAAAGGAGACCATTGTGACACAGCAAATCCCCAGGGTCCAAAGGTCCATTGTGACATTGCAGAGCTCATGGAACAGAGGAGTCACATGACATTGTGGGGCCCCGGGGAACCATGGAGACCATTGTGACATGGCAAGGGCTCATGGAATCCTTGAGAATATTGTGACACTGCAAGGCCTATGGAATCCTTGGGACCATTGTGACACTGCGGGGCCTTATGACACCTAGGGGCCACTGTGACATTTTGGGACCCCATTGAACCTAAGGGCCAGTGTGACACTGCAGGTCTTCTTGTAATCAAGGGGCCATTGTCACACTGCTGGAACCCATGGAATCAAGTTGCCATTATGACACTGCAGGGCCCCATGGATGCAAGGCACCATTGTGACACTATGGAGCCCCATAAAACCAAGGGAACGCTGAACAGGTCTGGCTAGTTTGGCCTCCCATGGGCTGCCTGACTGCTCCAAGTGACCTTTGCATGTTCAGGGTCACTTCTCATCTACTGCTGAAACACTGGGGCTCTGTGCTTTCCTTCCCAATGGAAAAGAACTGTTCATCTGCTCCAGGCACCCATGGCCAGAATTGGGATTTCACCTCCAAATTTCCTTATATCCAGGGATTTTCCCATAGGAATATTGCCAGGACAAGTCTGGCTGGCATTAGTTTCACACTGGTCACCTCTCATCTGTCCCCAAAACATTGGGGGAGGCTCCATGCTCTCCTTCCCATGGGAAAGAACTGTCCAGCTTCTCCAGGTGCCCATGGCCAAGACTGGGTTTCCACCTCTAAAATTCCCTAAATCCAAAATCTGCCATTCCTAACAAGTCTGGCTGGCCTTGGCCAAATGCAGCCCTCACCTGCCTTCCAAATACTGGGGCTCTGTGCTATGGAAAAGAACTGTCCTTCTCAGCCAGGTGCCCATGGCCAGGATTGGGATTTCACCTTCAACATTCCCTGTTGTGACAGACTGGAGGAGATTGTTGGCTCCAAACATTTTGTCTGAGAGAGGAAGGGGCAGGTCCAGCTTTTCCCTGCCCTGTAAGCCCAGCCCTGCCCTGCCCTGTGACCCCAATCCCCCCAGAGCCTCTATCCCAGCCCAGCAGTGGCTGCCAGTCCCTGGTACAGCACAGGCAATGCTCCACAGTCACCTCTGCAGCCCCCAGCCCAGCTCCTGAGAGACCAAATGAGCCCAAGTCCCACCTGGGGGAAGGGCCCAGGAAGTCCAAGGGGTATTTAAGGCTGACCACAAGGCAAGCACACATCTTGACCCTGCATCCTCTTGGAATTTCCATCTGAACACTGCTGGAATTCAGGAGTTGGTGGCTCTGTGTGTGCTTGTCTGTATTTTTTTTTTTGTCTGTCTTTCTAATTAGCTCTTCTTGCAAATTTTGAGTAACTTAAAATTGAACAGGCTCCGAGTTTGCAAAGTTGAATGGGCCAAGTCAGTGCTATGAGAAGTGTTTTTTGTTGATTGAATGTCATATTAAACCTTTCACCAAAGTTTCTCTGATTTTCTAAAGTTCCCAGTAAAGGCTGTTTTGTTCTTTTGAGCTCCTGAGAATCTCTTGCTGGTATTTCTCCAGCGCATCCAACTCAGAGTACCAAAACAGATGTAATTCCTTTTAAATGTCTCCTTGAAAGAGTTTTTTGGGGGATGGCAGTCAGGGCTTGTCTGTCCTTCTTGGCACAGCCCAGGCAGGGCTTTCCCAGCCCCATTCCACACTCCATTTCCCAGCTGGAGCTGCTGGTGCCTCTGAGTTGTGCTGCCCCAGCCCCAGGGACGCTCTCCTTGTCTGCCCATTCCCCATGGTCTCTGGGCAGGGATGGCCTCAGTGGGGGCTGCTGACATCCTCAGCATCTTGGAGGCTGCTGCTGAATTTTACTGCTCCAGAGGCTTCTTCAGCCTTCAGCTCCTCAGTGCAGGAATTCAGTGTCCCAGGGCTCATTAACATTCAGAACACCTTAACAAGCCAAGCCTCTGGGAATAATTTGATTTTAATTTTCAAATCTTTTGTGGTTAATTAGGCAGATTTCAGAAGTGCATTCAAACTTAATATATTCTATTTAAAAAAACAGTGAGAGAAGATTCCTTAAGTCCCGTTTAGTTTTTTTCCCCTGCTGATAAATTGAAATGTGCAATCTCCAATTGACACTGAATCCAAGTACCTCCTCATGCAGTTTGAACAGGTATGAAAATCAAGACCCTTCATGGCTGACAATCAATCACACTCTGTCCCTACCCCCACCCCACCATTTCCCCCATCCAAGCCCTGGCACTCAGAGCAGCCTTGTGCAAATCTGAGCTCCCTCCAGCCCAGGCTGCACCTGCAGCTTTCAGCTCCTTGGCTCCAACTCCCACCTGCTTTCCCTGGAGAAGGAGCTGCCCGAGTCACAGAGGGATTAATTTCTTGTCAGCCAACAAAGCCAAGGGAAGGCACAGCTCCATCAAATGCAAAAGTCATTCCTCTGCTGGATATTAAGTCCACTTTGCACAGCAGACAGCCTCAGAGCAATGGAAAACACCTTCTGTGCCCAGCACAGATCCCAAGGTCCCCCCAAACCCTCCCTGCCCTGATTCTGCCCAGATTTGCTCTTTGCACACACGAGTCACAGGCTGAAGTCAGGAGCTCCCTCCATGCGCAGAGGGAGGAAAAGAGGGAAAGGGGATGAAGAGCTCTCCTGTGCAGAGCCAAGGTCCAAGTGCAGCCCCTGCAGTGGGAGCCACAACTCATCAGGTTTGTGACCTTTGGGCTCAGGGCCTGGTGACACTCAGAGGCACAGAAAGGTTTCTTGCCAACAAACACAAGTTGAACATTTGAACAGTTTAATAACCATCCCAGATCTTACCTCAGCTCTCTCGGATTTTCCAGCAGCATCTGACATGTCCACCATCCCCCAGAGATTTTTGCATCAGAAGAGTTTTAGACAAAGTCAAAAGAAAAGGTAATTCTGCGATAGATATAAACACAATTAAGATGTTGATTAATATGATATTAATTTGAACCTTGGAAGCACTGGGCAACTCTCTGAAGCTCAAAGCATTAAACAAGTAAACTGAGAGGCATTTGAATGAGCAGAGAGCCTCTGGAGGAGAAAAAAACTGGGAGCAATGCGAAGGACATAGATCCAGCTGGTCTAGTGAAGAGATGTCCTTAGACATCACCATTGAAACAGGAGGGCTGGAAACACCTCATAGAGAAGAGAGATTATAAAATAGACTGAATACAGGTGACACAAGTAGATGGGAAGATCAGTATTTCTTCTCATGCCATTAGTGCACCTCCAGGAAATCCCTGTTGGTGTTGGGATAATTTGCCATTTCTTAAAAGTACTCAAGTGACCCAGATAATAAAGATTGGCTTGTATATTATAAAAGTAACAGGTGTTAAAACCTGTGCCCCTTTTCAGGCAGACATCAGCTGTGTGCCCATGGACAGGCAGTGACACTTGTGCCCTGAGGTGCCCAGCTGGGATTGGATCTCTGAGAGCACCTGAGGGAGAGCAGAGCACCTTGCACGCTGCGGGTCCCTGACAGCCCTGCAGGGCTCCTGTCCCATCAACATCTGCTCTGCTCCAGTGTGAAACAGGGCCCAGCGTAGTGCCAGGATCATCAGAGAGCTGAGGTGTGTGCTGGAATTCAATGGCCTCCCCATCCCGCAGCAGCCCTGCATTTCCCTCCTGCAGCCTTGGTCTCCAGCACAGCCATGGAGGCTCTTTGGGCTCTGGACTGTTGCTGCAGCCCCCAAGGGCAGCTGAGCTCTGCCTTTGGCACAGTCAGGCCTGGCCAGCGCAGGTCATGCTCAGCAATTGCATGTGTGTGCCTGATCTTGCTGTCTGCCCCGGCAGCGGCTGTGTGGCCCCTTTGTGGCCCTGTGCTGGCCCAGCCTGAAATAAACAGGGCAGGAAACTTTTCTCCTTTTCATATGCCTTTTTTAAAAGTGATCAGCTCAGCTGGGGAGAACCTCCCACACCGACGCTGCTCCCAGGAGTGACACAGAAGAGGAGGAAGAGTGCAGCTTTGTCCACTGGTCTGTGGGCAGCGCTGGGGATTCCGTCCTCACGAGACCATCAGAATATTCCCCATTTTTTGGTTTAACATTTGAGGTCCTCTGTCCAGCCAACCTCTTTTCAGGATAGCGTGAGGGGTAAAAAGGGTCTTAGCAGATACTGGATTCTGTTCTTCACTTTTAGACATCACTTTGATCCGTCAATTTTGTGTTGGCTTGTTGTTTGTAGAGGTTTTTTTCTAGGTTTGGAGAGGAGCTTCTCCCGTTGCATGCTGGCTTTGAGGCCATTTGCATGCCAACTCGGATGTCCCCTCCTCTTCACCTTCCGGGTGCCATCCTCCAGGAAGCAGCAGGGAGATGCCTGGCAAAGGGAGCCGACCAGCGGCTGACCCTGCAGGACACGGCGACCCGGGCTGGTCCCCGCAGGGCTCCCCCGGCACAGTCGGGACCCACGCCGAGGTGGGGGCGCCCCGCTGCTCCCGGTTCTGCACTCTTGGGACACTCCCGGGCAACCCTGCTCACAGCGCGGGGCAGGGAAGGCAGCAGTGGTCTGGCTCAGGACAACTAAAAAGGAAACTATTAACAAGAGGAGATTACAGCAGGAAAATATCAACAATAAACAGAACTCCAACTTGGCAGCAATTGGTTTAACTTGTGAACTTTGCAACTTTTAAAAATATGGAGAACTTTTTTACTCAAAACACCTGCCAGGCTCTGGCAGTGGCAGCAGAGCCCAGGGAGCACTTGCCCATGCTGCAATGAACTTTTATGTGTGTGTGTGTGTGTGTGTGTGTGTGTGTGTGTGTGTGTGTGTGTGCAAGGGAAGAACTCGTGTCTCCAGACAGCCCTGGGGCTGTGAGCAGGGCATGAGCCCAGCTCAGGGGTGGGCACCTGACAGAGCCCTGACATTTCTGGCTGTGCCCATAACAGAGGAGATGGGCAAGGTTACTGGTTAAACCCCCCTGCCCATCAAGTGACAGCCAAGTGTCTCTGTCACTGTCCCTCCATCATCAGAAAACAGGAGAACATAAGGTGAAAACTTATCAGGGGTCATCAGAAAGAAAGATTAATATTGGGGGACTAAAAAGCAAAAGCCGAATGCAGAAGCAAGGAAAACCATGGGAAAACAAGAGTTCAGCACATGTAGAGGTTGCTTTGGAAGACAAATGTATTAATACAGAAGATCCAGTGACCCTCTTGTCCCTCTCATTTCCCTGCTGATCAGGACATCACATGGAATGGAAGAGCCCTTGGGTCAGTCCAGCCCAGCTGTCCCATCCCTGTGCCCCCAGGAACACCTGCCCACCCCCAGCCCATTGCAGGAGGGGGGGGGTTGCAGAGAAGCCTCATGTGGGGCCAGCCCTGCTCAGGGACAGCCAAAGCCTTGGGCTGGGACCAACCCTGCTGCAGCCACAAGGGCCAAGCACAGCAGGATAGGGGTATCTGGCTAAAGGGAACTCCATCCCAGCCACACCCAGGCCAAGGGGGCTCAGGGGGCTCTTCCCACCTCTGCTATTCCACAATTCAATGAATCTTTTCCTGGGAGAGCTCTTTGAAGAGAGAATTGCCAGAGAGGCAGAAGCAGAGCTATAAAATGTACCAGTACAAACACAGGAGCTTCTGTGAGGAATGAACCCTCCCAGGGCAGTGCTGTGGCAGGTGAAGCACCCAGAAGGAGGGGGATGAGCTCAGGGCATGTGTGTGTGTCCCCAGGCACAGAGGGTGAGGGTGGGCAGAGGTCAGGGCAGGGCTGGCAGTGGCAGGGCAGAGCCAAGGGGTGGCAAGATGGGACTGTGCAGCCTGCAGGGACACAGCAGCAGCTGTGGGACAGTTCAGGACAAGCTGTGCTGGACATGGCCAAGGGCCCAGGCAGGGCTGGCAGTGCCCAGGAGAAGCCAAGTCTTGGTGCCCTGGGGCACAGCAGCAGGGTCTGTGCCACCAAGGGCTGGGAGGAGACACCTTGTCCTGAGGCCCTGGGGCCTCCTGGCACAGCCCCAGCCAGGCTGGGCACTGTCAGCCCCTCGTCCTGCCCTCAGCATCCCCCCACATCCCAGTGCCCCCAGCTGAGCCCTGAGCACGCAGGAGGGACAGGATCTGCCTTCCCCAGGGCTGGGCTTTGGCCTTGGCCTTTCTGCTGCCTCCAGCCAGCCCAGGCTCTGCTCAGCATCTGAGCTGCCTGCACAGAGCCCTTGCCTCCCTGCACTCCTGGCCTCAGGGATCTGCTGGGATGAGTCCCTGGGGAACCTTGGTCAGAAATGGCCCTGGGGGGCTCCTTCATGCTCCCTGCAGGGACTGCTGGTTTTTCAAAGGACTTTGGGTTTGGCTTTTGCCTTGGAGTCTCTGAGAGGTTTGTGCAATCATGGCCTCCAGTCCTCTAAAGAGTCCAGGAGGAGCCTGTGTTGGTGATGGAACTCACTGGGACTGACACTGAAACTGCATGAAAAACAGAAACTCCAACAACATCTTCTCAGTTTTACAGAATTTAGGCATTTCTTTATTCTTGCCAGGATGGTATTGTGACCAGCACCTGCAATTGAAATCATTCAATTCACACATGTCCAGGTTGCACAGTGAAAATCATTCCATCACACATTGTTCTTTACTACGCTTTTCACATATTTATACAGACAAACCCCAAAGAAATTAATGTTCTTTGCTCTTAAATTACACAATTCTTAGTATTCCATCTCCTATTGATGATTGATCCATTCACCTTTGATGTCAATTAAGTCCTCATTCTTTGATTGCCTTCTCAATCTTTTCCCAGACCAGGTATCTCACCACACTGGGGGTGATGTTCATTAATGTTCATATACCTCCTGTGCATGTTCTGGCCATTCCCAATCTGTAGATGATAAGCTCATCAGGCCTCACCCAGCCTTTGTGAGCAGAGTCTTTTGAAGAGAAACTTCAATTCCCCTCCACCTGGGCAAACAAACCCCTGACTGAAGTTACATTAAAAGAAACCAGAAGTTGTATCATTTCTGGTAATTCCATTAGGTTCCATAGTGTCACAGTGCTCTCCTCGGCTCCATGAGGCCACGCAGTATCACATCGAACCCCTGGGTTCCACCAAGCCCTGCAGAGTCATGGTGGTCTCCTTGGTTCCATGAGGCCCTGCAGTGTCATCCTTGCCCCCTGGTTCCATGAGACCCTGCAGGGTCACCGTGGCTCCTTGGTTCCATGTGACCCCCCAGAGTCATAACAGACCCTTGGTACCATGGCCTGGTTTTTGGTAGCGGGGGTGTTACAAATGAGAAGCTTGACTAGGCCAATATTCAAACAGCAATCAATTTATTAATTAAAATGGTAAAGCATGAGCAATACAGTGCTGGGTACGGTGGGGGAAGTTTTCCTTCCAACTGCACACCGATAGTTGAGGCTTACAGGTATTTATAGGGGTACTCATACGCTTTCTCAGCAGTTTCTATTCCCAATTTTTACTCATCAGCAGTTTCTATTCCCAATTTTTACGTCACAATTCTATACACTATTGTGATTTAGTTTTTCTCAGGATGTATCCCAGGAAGGAGTATCCCCAGACAGTGTTGGTTCGGTTTCCAAAAGAAGAAAGAAGTGTCCCAGCTGGTGAGGTCCAGCTCTCCAGATGTGGGTCTACCTTTCAATTGCAAGGACTATAAATCTCATAACAGTGATGTCCAGCTTCCCTTGGTCGAAACTATAAATCCTTGAGTTGATGTTCATCATCCTTTCTCAAGCTGCTTTTCACTGTTTTGTTAAGGTGAGAGACAAGCATATTTCCTTTTATATATTCTAAAGCTATAGTTTCAAAGATCCTTACTACAAGCAATAATCTAAAATTATACTTCAAAAGGTTATTATTGCAAAACTCTTTAAGGCTTAGCTACAAGCAGAAAGTTCCTGTCAAAGAGCAACATCCTTAATGCTTTAATTCAAATGCTCCTAAATCAACTCAAGACTTATAAAGGTTAATTACGAACAAAAGATAGCTTCAAAGGCCTTCTTCCATGCTTTACTTTCCTCAGTAATTATTAGAATTCATCTTTATAACTGTCCCATGGTCGGTTTCCACACAAATCACAATCACAAATACACACGTTGCCTGTGTGTACCTGACACGAAACACAGCTTTGTATTTCACAGGAGGGGACAGGGAGGGCTCCTGTGAGAAGCCGCTGGAAGCTTCCACCGTGTCTGGCACAGCTAATTTCTGGTGGCTTCAAAGATAGACCTGCTGCTGGCAAAGGCTGGGCAAGTTACAAATGGTGGTAATGCCTCTGTGATAACAGATTTAAAAAGAAATAAAAATAGAGATTGTGGTACAGTTTTAACTCCAGTCAGAGGAGAGCAGAGGGAGAACGTGTGAGAAGAACAACTGCAGACATCAAGGGCAGTGCAGAAGGAGGGGCAGGAGGTGCTCCAGGCACTGGAGACCCAGGCACCCTGTGGGAGAGCCATGGAGAGAGGGGCCCTGCTCCCAGGCTGCAGCAGTCTGTCCTTGGAGGAATGCACCCCCTGGAAGAGTGACCCGTGCCGCAGCAGTTTGGGAAGGACTGTTGTCCCTGGGATGGACTCACACTGCAGCAGTTTGCAGAGGGCTGCTGCCCCTGAAATGGACTCACATTGGAGAAGCTCCTGCAGAACTGTCTCCCTTGGGAGGGACCCACCGTGCAGCAGGGGAACCACTCCTCTCCCTGAGCAGGGGCAGAAGCCATGGGTGATGAACTGACCATAACCCCCATTCCCTGTCTCCCTGCACTGCTGGGGTAGGAGGTAGAGCTGGAAGGAGGGAGGTGAGGGGCTTATTTTATTTCCCCTTTTCCTGCTCTGACTTTGTGAGTAATAAATGAATTTCACATCTTCAAGCTAAGCCTGTTTTTCCCAGGACAGTATTTGATGAGTGATCTCACCCAGTCCTTATCTCAACCCATGAACCCTTTATTAAATTTTCTTTGTCCAGCTGCAGAGGGGAGTGAGTGCGCAGCCCACATGGATGCCTGGAATTTGGCCTGGGTCAACCCATGACACCTTGGTACTACAGGGTCACAATGGACCCTTGGTTCTATGGGGTCTCATTGGTTCCATGAGGTCCTGCAGGGCCACAGAAATTAAGCAAGGCCTCAAAGTTCCACTGTGGTCTCCAGGATTCCATGAGGACCTGCAATGTCAAAATGGACCTGTGGATCCATGGGGGCCCACAGTGTCACAATGGGCTCTTTTGGTTCTACAGCTTCACAACGGCCCCTCGGTTCCATGTGTCCTGCACTGTTCCATGAATCCTTAGTTCCATGGGGTCCTATAGGATCACAATGGTCTCCTTGGTTTCATAGTGCCACAGTTGCCATAATTTCCATGGTATCACAACTGCCCTTGGATCCTAAGAGGCCCCACAGTGTGACAATGGCCCCTTGCTTCCATGACGCCCTGCAGTGTCACAATGGTGTCCATGATTCCATCAGGCCCTGCAGTGTCACCATGGACAGTTGGTTCAATGACACTCCACAATGTCACCATGGCCCCTTGGTTCCACAGAGCCCCACTGTGCCACTGTGGTCTCTTTGGTTCCAAGGCTCACAAGTGCCACAATGACCCTTTGGTTCCATCAGGCCTTGAAGTTTCAAAATGGTCTCCATGGTTTCATGAGTACCCCTGTGTCACAAGAGACTCTTGGTTCCCTGAAGTTCTTCAGTGTCACAATGGGCCCTTGGTTCCATGAGGTTTGGTAGAGTCACAATTGACTCCTTGGTTCCATGAAGCCCTGCTGTGTCACAGTGCCCATGGTTCCATGAGTTTCCATGGTGTCACCACGGTCTCCTTGGATCCCCAGTATCACCATGGTCTCCTTGGTACCACCCAGGCCTTGTAATAAGAGATAGTGAGGACCCATTTTGTGCCTTAGATGAAAGGCTGCAGAACTCATGGTTGTGAGGCTGTGTCACTGATAAGAAACAAAAAGCCCCTGAATCTGAACGCGAAATATCATGTCAAGTACCTTCAATCTCAGCCTCGACAGAGGGAGAAAATACAAAGAGAGATTCCACAGTAAATCAAAAACAGGAACCATATTTTGGTCATGGCAGACACAAAGAGCACCAAACTCCCAGAGGGTCATTAAAGTCCTTGTGCTGTGTCTGTGCTGCTGAGCTGGGCCGGGCTCCTGGCCCAGAGGCAGCTCCTGGCAAGGGCAGCGCTGCAGAGAGACAGCTCTGGCCAGGAGCAGCTCCTGTGCACAGCCCAGCAGGGCTGGGGCACTGCCAGGGCCCCTCAGGGACACCAGCAGGGCACAGACAGAGCTCACAGGGGCTCAGCACTGGCAGGGGCTGTGCCATGGCCCAGAGGGGGCTGTGTCACAGCAGCACCTCTGTGGCTGTGTCATGGAGGCACAGAGCAGCTGTGATGTCAGCAAGGGGCTGTGTGACAGCACAGAGTGGGCTGTGTGAGGTCACAGATTGGGCTGTGACATCACAGAGTTTGTTTTGTGAGGTCACTGAGCAGCTACAGCATCTTAGAGGGGATTCTGTGACATCACAGAGCAGTCTGTGACATCATGGCATGGCTGTATGACATAATGGAGCTGGCTGTGAGGTCAGTGTGTGCTGTGACATTACAGAGTGTCAGTATGACATCACAGGGAGGGCTTTGTGACATCAGAGAGTGGGTTGTGACAACACATAGCTGGCTGTGACATCATACAGTAGGATGTGAGGCCATAGAGCGGACTCTGCCATCATAGAGGGTGGCTCTGTGACATCAGAGAGTGGTTTTTGACATCACTGGCTGGCTGTGTAACATCATAAAGCAGTCTGTAACATCACAGAACTGACAGTGACATCAAATGGTGGCTTTGTGACATCACACAGCTTTCTGAGACATCACAGTGCAGCTGCACGGCATTCCAGAGTGACATCCCAGAGTTGGCTCTGTGACATCCCAACAGAGCTGTGTGACATCATAGGGGACTGTGTGACATCACAGGAGCTGTGTGACATCACATGGGCTGTGTGCAATCACAGGGGTGCTGTATGAGGTCACGGGGGAGGTCACTCTGCCCCAGCCCCCTCACAGTTCCCCCCAGAGCAGTCCAACACTGCTCATGCACAGCGGGGTCCCCTGTCCCCCTGGGTCCCCCCGCCCCTGGCTCCTGCAGCCTCCCCCAGAGGATGTTCCACGAGATCGACCCCAGAGCCTGACACGGGGACGGGGGCCGGGGCCCTGGGGCTGGCACAGCGGGACAGGGACCCCCCGGCAGCATCCCCGTGTCCCCAAGGGCCAGAGCCTGGGCCAGGGCTCCTTCACCCTGGTACCAACGAGGCCTTGAGAGCGCTGAAAAAATCTCCAGCAAGAGAGCAGCAAAAACCAGATTGAATATTAAGGGACAGCAGCAGAAAGTTCCTTGGCAAGAGTCCCTCTGCGTCTGACTGGACACTTCAGGCACAGCAAGGAAACAAAGCAACAGCAAAACCAAACCAAATCCAGACAATCAGACCAGAAATGAACCCAGAACTGTCCCTGATGTGTGACACAAGGACAGTGAGGTCACGGATAAAAGGAATACGGCCTCAAAGCTTAACAGAGCTCAAACTTAACAGGACTTAACCTTGACTGATACCTTCAACTTCACAATTTAGCAAAAGAACAGCACTTAACAGTACTTAACCTAACTTCTAACCTCAGACTTTGCAATTTAACAGAGGAATAATGTTTAATGGTATTTAACACTGCTTATAACTTATATTAAACAACTTAGCAAAAGAACAGCTCTTCACAGCAATTAACTTCACTTAGACCTCGTGACTTCATGTCACTTACAGGCCTGACTGCCTCAGCTATCCAAGGCACTCAATCCCCTCAGAGAGCAGCATTTCTGCCACATTTCCCCAGCGCAGGCACTTCCGCGTGCACAGACACAAAGAGTCAGTGCAAGGCACCTGTGAGAAATTCCCCTGAGGGCAGGGAATGCTCCCTGCTGATGCTTTGGCATCTCCCCAGCAGACAAAGGGTTGAGCCTGGAGGAGTGGGGGGATCGGCCCAGGCTCCGTCGTTGTTCGGGATCCCTGAGTGAAGCAAAGGGGAGAGTTCCCAGCTGGGAGAGGCCCCACTCAGAGGGAGTCGCTGGCCCAGGAGAGCTCCAAGGGCTCCTTTTGGAGCGCTGTTTGCAGGGCCCCAAGAGAGGGGCTTCAGTCCCAGCAATGGCTCATCCTGGCCGCACTTGGCACCAACAGCTTTCTTTGGCAGTGTGAGAACAGGGATGTTGTGCCACTGAGGGAACAAAACCAGTTCCCAGGGCTGCTCCTACAGAAAGCAGGAGCTGGTTGGGCAGCAGCAGTGCCTGGAGCAGACAGTGTTTGTGATGAGCTGCAGAGGAGCTGAGCCCAGGGGCTGCTGGCCAAGGCCGAGGCCCAAGGAGCATTTCTCAGCTGGCAGGGTGGCCTGAGAAGGGGAGGGGGGAATGCAGCAGCACAGGGCCCATGGAACCAAGGGACCATTGTGACACTGTGGGGCCCTGTGAGACCAAGGGACCATTGTGACACTGTGGGGCCCTGTGAGACCAAGGGACCATTGTGACACTGCAGGGGCCTGTGACACCAAGGGACCATTGTGACACTGTGGGGCCTCATGGAATCATGGAGACCACTGTGACATTGCTGGGCCTCATGGAACCAAGGAGACTGTACTGATGCTGTGTGGCTCCATGGAATGTAGGGATCATTGTGACACTGAGAGGCCCCATCAAATCAAGGGTCCATTGTGACTTCATGGGGCCTCCTGGAACCATGGAGACCACTATGACCCTTTGGGGTGTCATGGGACCGAGTGGCCATTGTGGCGCTGTGGGGCACCATGGAACCAAGGAGACCATTGTGACACTCAGGGGACTCTTGGGATCATGGAGACCACCATGAGGACACTATGAGGCCCCATGGAATAAGCAAAGCTTTTTGACACTGTGAGGCACCATGGAACCAGTGAAACAATTGTGATCCTGGATGTCCCATTGTGATGTCACCATTGTGATGTCACCATTGTGATATTGTGGGACCTCATGAAACCAGGAGGCCTTTGTGACACTACAGAGCTGCATGGAACCAAAGCTCCATTGTGACATTGTGGGACCTGATGTCATCAGTGATCCATTGTGACACTGGGCAACCAAAGGAGACCATTGTGACACTGCAGGGCTGCATGGAACCAAAGCTCCAAGGTGACACAGAGGGGCCTCCTGGCATCAATGGTCCATTGTGACACTGTTGAACCAAAGGAGACCATTGTGACACCACAAACCCCCAGGGTCCAAAAGTCCATTGTGACATTGCAGGGCTCATGGAACAGAGGAGTGACCTGACATTGTAGGGCCTGTGGAAGCATGGAGACCATGGGGACACTGCAAGGCCTCATTGGGACCACTGTGAAACCATTGGAGTCTTCTGGAACCTGGAACCATTGTGACACTGTGGGACCCAACAGGAACCAAGGGTCCATTGTGACACTACAGGTCTTCTTGTAATCAAGGGGCCATTTTGACACCGGGGACCCCATGGAAACAAGTCACCATTATGGCACTCTGGGGCCCTCATGGAATCCAAGGGACCATTGTGACACTATGGGGCCTCACAAAACCAAGGAAACATGGAACAGGTCTGGCTGGTTTGGCCTCCCAGCTGGGCCTGCCTGACTTGTCCAGCTGACCTTGGCATGTTGAGGGCGTCTTCTCATCTGCTGCTGAAACACTGGGATTCCATGCTTTTCTTGCCATGGAAAAGAACTCTCCTCCTCCTCCAGGCACCCATGGCCAGAACTGGGATTTCACCTCCCAAATTTCCTTATATCCAGGATTGTTCCCATAGGAATATTGCCAGGACAAGTCTGGCTGGAAAATGGTTTCACAAGGGTCACCTCTCATCTGTCCCAAAAAACACTGGGGAAGGCTCCGTGCTTTCCTTCCTATGGAAAAGAACTGTCCTGATTCTCCAGGCACCCATGGCCAAAGATTGGGCTTCCACCTCCAAAATTCCCTATATCCAAAGACTGCTCCCAGACAAAATCTGCCATTCCTGACAAGTCTGGCTGGCCTTGGCCTAGTGAGGCTCTCACCTGCCTTCCAAACACTGGGGCTCTGTGCTTTCCTTCCTATGGAAAAGAACTGTCCTTCTCATCCAGATGCCCATGGCCAGGATTGGGGTTTGACCTCCAACATTCCCTGTTGTGACAGACTGGAGGAGATTGTTGGCTGAAAACATTTTCATGTGTGGGGGAGGAAGGGGCAGGTCCAGCCTTGCCCTGCCCTGGAACCCCAGGAACCCCCCTGCCCTGGAACCCCAATCCCCCCAGAGCCTCTATCCCAGCCCAGCAGTGGCTGCCAGTCCCTGGCACAGCACAGGCAATGCTCCACAGCCACCTCTGCAGCCCCCAGCCCAGCTCCTGAGGGACCAAATGAGCCCAAGTCCCACCTGGGGAAGGGCCCAGGAAGACCAAGGGGTATTGAAGGCTGACCACAAGGCAAGCACACATTTTGACCCTACCTCCTCTTGGAATTTCCATCTGAATTCTGCTGGAATCCAGGAACTGGTAGCTCTGTGTGTGCTTCTCCAAATCATTTTTTTTTTTCTCTCTTTCTGTGTCTATTTCTTCTATATATGTCCTCTTGAAAATTTTGATTAACATAAAATTGAACAGGCTTAGAGTTTGTGAAGTTGAATGGGCCAAGTCAATGCTTTGAGAAAAGTGTTTTTGTTGATTGAATATCTGTTGTAGTTTGACATGAGAAGAATTTTAAAAAGTAATACAAAACTTTTTGTGTAACTGACAATCTGTTAAACCACTAAGATACTGAACACACCTCTGTGAAACACAAATTTTGAAGATGAAAAACCCAGGAACCTCCTCTTTCTTTTCCAGTCAAACAAAGAAGCAGCAGGCCCCCTGGCCCCCTGGCCCCCATCTCAACCAAACCAAACCAAACCAAACCAAACCAAACCAAACCAAACCAAACCCTGCCTGGGCTGAGCCCCTTCCCCCTCCCCAGGCCGCCCCCCATATCGGCCCCATTCTAACCAAACCAAACCCCAACAACTACCAAACAGGAAAACAAAAGAGGCTACAAAACCCCAACCAGAACAAAGCCAGCCACAGCTATTAAAATCTTACCATCAAGTCCCCCTCCCCCAAAACAACTCAAACCAAAACCCCTACAACCCCCACAACCCACACAAAATAACCCTACAACTAAAATTAAACAAAAAAAAAACCCCAAAAACCATCCATAAAACCAATCCTAATGAAACCCAAAACACAATTTCAACCACAAGTTACTGACAGGTCAGATGTTAATCCTTTCAATACTTCAATCCTCCCTCAAGTAAAAAAAAAAAAAAAAACAAAATACAAACATATAAAAAAACAATAAAACCATCAAAGTCACTAAAGAAGAAATTAATCCCAAAAAAAAAAAAAAAAAAAAAATACTTTAATCTTAAAACTAAAATCCTCTTAAAACTGAAAAAAAAAAAAACTTTTTCTTTAAAACACAAAAAACTATTTTAAAAATTTAAAAATTAAAATTAATATCAAAAAAAACCCTCCATGCTAAAATAAAACAACTGTTAAAATAACTGTAATTTCAAAAAAAAGTTTAAACAGGGAAAAAAAAAAAGTAATCCAGTATCCCAAGAGAAGATCTCTATTCCCAGAGATAAAATAATTTAAAATTTTTAAAAATAAAAATTTTTACCTTTAAAGAACTCATCTTTAAAACAATACCCCATAAGTTGACATGGCCCATCAACAAGCTGTAAAAAAGCTTGCAGCAATAAAAAAAACTTCACAATAATAAGAAGTTCCCCAGACAACTGTTATCCATGACAAATTAAGAACCACAAAAAAACCCTATTTTTTCCTCTTGTAAAAAAAAACCCTCCATAACCTTAACAAAAAAAAAATTCCTCCCTAAAATAAATCTAAAAAATGACTATTCTAGAAATAGTAAACAAACTAGAAATTTTAAGTTCTTTTTGTTTACATTGTCAGTAAAAAAAAAAGTTGTAAAACAAAAAAAAGTGTTCAAAAGGGTTTTTTTAATTCTTACTACCTTTTTTTTTCAATTTACTTTTAATAAAATTTCTTTATACCTTTTTAAAATTTTAGGTCTACTTTACCTTTCGACTAATCCTATCTCACAAAAAAAAAAATATAAATAATTAACTGACACTAAAACCCAAAACACTCATCAATACATTAATTAAGAAATCTCAAGATTAGAAAAATCTTAAATTAACAAACCAAAATCACTACAATGTCATAAAATTTTTTTGCCAAAGTTTCTCTGATTTTCTAAAGTTGCCAGTAAAGACTTTTTTTGTTGTTTTAAAGCTCCTGACAATCTCTTGCTGGTATTTCTCCAGTGAGTCCAACTCAGAATACACAAACAATTGTAATTCCTTTTAAATGTCTCCTTGATGGAGTTTTTTGGGGAAATGGGAGTCAGGGCTTGTCTGTCCTGCTTGGCCCAGCCCAGGCAGGGCTTTCCCAGCCACATTCCACACTCCATTGCCCAGCTGGAGCCCCTGGTGCCTCTCTCAGTTGTGCTGCCCCAGCCCCAGGGACGCTCTCCTTGTCTGCCCATTCCCCATGGTCTCTGGGCAGGGATGGCCTCAGTGGGGGCTGCTGACATCCTCAGCAACTTGGAGGCTGCTGCTGAATTTCACTGCTCCAGAGGCTTGTTCAGCCTTCAGCTCTTCAGTGCAGGAATTCAGTGTCCCAGGGCTCATTAACATTCAGAACACCTTAACAAGCCAAGCCTCTGGGAATAATTTGATTTAATTTTCCAAATAATTTGTAGTTAATTTGACAGATTTCAGTAGTGTATTCAAATGAATAGATTCTATATTTAAAAAGACAGTGAGAAAAGATTTTTTTTAGGTCCTGTTCAATTTTTTTTCCCTGTTAATTTATTGATATGTGCAATCTCCAATTGACACTGAATCCAAGTACCTCCTCATGCAGTTTGAATAGATATGAAAATCAAGACCCTTCATGGCTGACAATCAATCAGACTCTGTCCCTACCCCCCACCCCACCATTTCCCCATCCAAGCCCTGGCACTCAGAGCAGCCTTGTGCAAATCTGAGCTCCCTCCAGCCCAGGCTGCACCTGCAGCTTTCAGCTCCTTGGCTCCAACTCCCACCTGCTTTCCTTGGAGAAGGAGCTGCCTGAGACACAGAGGGATGTTCATTTCTTGTCAGCCAACAAAGCCAAGGGAAGGCACAGTTCCATCAAATGCAAAAGTCATTCCTCTGCTGGATATTAAATCCACTTTCCACAGCAGACTGTCTCAGAGCAATGGAAAACACCTTCTGTGCCCAGCACAGATCCCAAGGTCCCCCAAACCCTCCCTGCCCGGATTCTGCCCAGATTTGCTCTTTGCACACACGAGTCACAGGCTGAAGTCAGGATCTCCCTCCATGCCCAGAGGGAGGAAAAGAGAAAGGGGATGAAGAGCTCTCCTGTGCAGAGCCAAGGTCCAAGTGCAGCCCCTGCAGTGGGAACCACAACTCATCAGGTTTGTGTCCTTTGGGCTCAGGGACTGGTGACACTCAGAGGCACAGAAAAGTTTCTTGCCAGCAAACACAAGTTGAACATTTGAACAGTTTAATGACCATCACAGCTCTTCCCTCAGCTCTCTGGGATGTCCCAGCAGCATCTGACATGTCCCCCACCCCCAAGGGATTTCTGTACAGGAACAGTTATAGACAAAGACAAAAAAAAAAGTAATTCTGTGATGGATATAAACACAATAAGATGTCCAGTAATGTGGTATTTGCTTGAACTTCAGAAAGACTGGGCAACTAGCTGAAGCTGAAAAAAGAATGAAACCAGTCAGTTGAAAGGCACTTGAATGACCAGAGAGCATCTAGAGGAGGAAATCTGGGAGGAATGGGGAGAATATAGATCCAGCTGGTCTAGTGAAGAGATGTCCTTTGACATGGCCATTTAAACAGGAGAGCTGGAAACACCTGATGGAAAACAGAGATTAAATATTAGACTGAATATTGGTGACACAAGTAGATGGGAAGATCAGTCAGTATTTCTTCTCCTTCTGCCATTAATACTCTTGCAGGACATTCCTGTTTCTGATAGGAATTTTATCCATTTCTTAAAAGTAATCAAGTGACCCAGATTTGCTTGTATATTATGAAACAAACAGGTATTAACACCTGTTCCCCTTTTCCAGGCAGACATCAGTTGTGTGCCCATGAACAGGCAGTGCCACTTGTGCCCTGAGGTGCCAAGCTCTCTTTTTAATTCCCTCTTCTTGCAAATTTTGATAAATATTAAATTGAACAGGCTTATAGTTTGTGAAGTTGAATGGGCCAAGTTAATGTTATGAGAAGTGTTTCTTGTTGACTGAATGTTGTATTAACCCTTTTGCCAAAGTTTCTCTGATTTTATAAAGTTGCCAGTAAAGGCTGTTTTGTTGTTTTGAGCTCCTGAGAATCTCTTGTTGGCTCTTATTTCTCCAGTGTATCCAACTCAGAGTACACAAACAATTGTAATTCCTTTTAAATGTCTCCTTGAGAGAGTTTTTTAGTGGATGGGAGTCAGGGCTTGTCTGTCCTGCTTGGCACAGCCCAGGCAGGGCTTTCCCAGCCACATTCCACACTCCATTTCCCAGCTGGAGCTTGCTGGTGTGGTGTCTCTGTTGTGCTGTCCCCCCCCCAGGAATGCTCTCCTTGTCTGCCCATTCCCCATGGTCTCTGGCCATTTATTAGGTCCTGTTTAGGTTTTTTTTTCTGTTAATTCTTTGATATGTGCAATCTCCAATTGACACTGGATCCACACCCCCCTCACGCACGCAGTGCCATTGTCTGAGTGACAAGTTGGTTTTCGGTCCCCGGTTGGACTTGATGCTCTCCAAGGTCTTTCCAGCCTGGTTGATTCTCTGATGACTGTGACACTGCAGGGCCTGGGAGAAGCAAGGGACCATTGTGACACTGTGGGGCCTGGTGGCACTAAGAGGACCATGGTGACACTGTGTACGACATGGCAGCACAGACCCGAGGGGCCACTGTGACACCGTGGGGCTGAATGGAAGCAAGGGGTCCATGGTGACGGTCTGGGTCCTGGTGGAACCACAGAGGCCACTGTGACCCTGCAGGGCCTTGTGGAACCAAGGGGCCATTGTGACACTGTAGGGCTGAATGGAGGCAAGGAGTCCATGGTGACAGTCTGGGTCCTGGGGGAACCACAGAGACCACTGTGACATTGCAGGGCCTTGTGGAACCATGCAGAGCATTGTGACAGAGCAGGACCTGGTGTCATGATGGGACCATTATGACACTGCAGGGCCCCATGGAACCAAGGGGCCAGAGCTGCTCCTCAGGGACTCCTGGAATGAAGGGAACATGTTTGACACCATCGTGGCCTGTGGGACCAAGAGGCCATTGTGACACTGTGGAACCAAGGAGAGCATGGCTGCACTGCCAGACCTCATGGAACCAAGGATCCATTGTGACACTGCAGGGCCTTGGGGCACCAAGGGCCATTGTGACACCGCGGGCCCAAGGATCGCAGGGACTTTGTGACACCAAGGGGTGCCATGGAATGAAAGAAACACTATGACACTGGGGGGCCTCATGGAATCATGGAGACCATTGGGACACCCTGGGGGCTTATGGAACCATGGTGACACCAAGGTGCTGGGAGTGTGGATCTGCTAGAGGGTAGGAGGGCTCTGTACAGGGCCCTGGACAGGCTGGATCCAGGGCCCAAATCCAGCAAGGTGAGGTGTAACAAGTCCAAGTGCCGGGTCCTGCACTTTGGCCACAACAACCCCTGCAGCACTACAGGCTGGGGACAGAGTGGCTGGAGAGCAGCCAGGCAGAAAGGGACCTGCAGGGACTGATGGACAGCAGGCTGGACATGAGGCAGCAGTGTGCCCAGGTGGCCAAGATGGCCAAGGGCTCCTGGCCTGGATCAGGAATGGTGTGGCCAGCAGGAGCAGGGCAGGGATTCTTCCCCTGTGCTCAGCAGTGGTTGGACAGCACCTCGAGTGCTGTGTCCAGTTCTGGGTCCCCCAATTTAGGAAGGACATGGAGGGGCTGGAGCGTGTCCAGAGAAGGGCACGTTGGCAGCTCCATGAGGACGCTCTGGGATGCTGCCCTGGGCTGTCCAGCGCACTGCGGATGGATCAGACCCTGCTCTGCTGCTCCTTCCCATCTCCCCCAGGGCACTTGCAGTGCCCCAGCCATGCTGTTTGCCCCCAGCCTGCCCACAGCCAGCCTGGGGCTGTTCATGGGGGTTTCTGTGCTGAGCATTGGCCTGGCCGTGTTCTTGAGAGAGCCTGGGCAAGGAGCCTGGAGCCCCCAGGGCCTGGCCTGAGGCGTCAGCGCTGCCCCAGCAGTGCCCATGGCCTGTCCCTGCTGCAGCCCCGGCACTGCCACCCCCAGGGCTGTGCCCGGCCCCGAGAGCACTCAGGCCCTACAGCAACACCAGGGCCACCAGGGCAGCGGGGCAGGGCCACGGCAGCAGCACTGGCAACACCAAGTGCTGCTGCTGCTGCTGGGCACAGCTGCTGGGCCAGCACTGATCTGCCCCCAGCTCTGCACACAGACATTGCTGCTGCAGCTCCAGAGAAGGCAACAAAAGGGCATATCTGCAGACAACTCTGCTGGGAGATCCTTTAGTTCCTTTAAAACCACTGAGAGCACAGCCCCTCATTGACACAGTCTGTGGCCAATGGGAAGGTGGAGAGAAAAAAAATGAGAAATGGCATAAAGTGTGATATTTCTTTGTGGACAATGTGAAAAAACTAATACAAAGGGAAAAAAGAAAAAACCACAACCAAAGCAAGTGTGAAAGATGTCTTTTATTACAAGCGATTTGCAGAAATTGTCCAGCAGTTTAATGTTTCTGAAGCCATCCAGTCATCAGTCTCCACATTGCAGCCTATAGTTCCTGGTTCCTCAGGCTGTAGATGAGGGGGTTCAGGGCTGGAGGCACCACCGAGTACAGAACTGACAGGGCCAGATCCAGGGATGGGGAGGACATGGAGGGGGGCTTCAGGTAGGCAAATACAACAGTGCTCATGAACAAAACAACCATGGCCAGGTGAGGGAGGCAGGTGGAAAAGGCTTTGTGCCGTCCCTGCTCAGAGGCAATCCTCAGCACAGCCCTGAAGATCTGCACATAGGAGAAAACAATGAACACAAAACAACCAAATGCTAAACAGATGGAGAACACAATAGGTCCAAGTTCCCTGAGGTAGGATTTGGAGCAGGAGAGCTTGAGGATTTGCGGCACCTCACAGAAGAACTGGCCCAGGTCATTGCCATGGCACAGGGGCAGGGAAAATGTATTGGCTGTGTGCAGCAATGCATTGAGGAAGCCACTGGCCCAGGCAGCTGCTGCCATCTGGGCACAAGCTCTGCTGCCCAGGAGGGTCCTGTAGTGCAGTGGTTTGCAGATGGACACGTAGCGGTCGTAGCACATGACAGTCAAGAGGAAATACTCTGCTGAGATGAAGAACAGAAAGAAAAAGAGCTGAGCAGCACATCCTGTGTAGGAGATGTTCCTGGTGTCCCAGAGGGAATTGTGCATGGCTTTGGGGACAGTGGTGCAGATGGAGCCCAGGTCAGCGAGGGCCAGGTTGAGCAGGAAGAAGAACATGGGTGTGTGCAGGTGGTGGCCGCAGGCTACGGCGCTGATGATGAGGCTGTTGCCCAGGAGGGCAGCCAGGGAGATGCCCAGCAAGAGGCAGAAGTGCAGGAGCTGCAGCTGCCGCGTGTCTGCCAATGCCAGCAGGAGGAAGTGCCTGATGGAGCTGCTGTTGGACATTTGCATTGTCTTGGCATGAGGATCTGTAAAAAAGTAATCATGGAATAGTTGGGTTTGGAGAGGACTTTAAATATCCCAGCACAGCCTGGGGGTACTTTCCCCCCACTGCCTGCCCAGGGCTCTGCTGCCTGGAGCTATTCCTGCCAGCATCTGCTTCCCTGTGCCCAGGGCTGGGCCCTGCCAGTGCTGCCAGAGCCCAGCCCAGCCCTGGGGGCTCAGCTCTGCCCTGCAGAGCCCTCCCAGCTCTGGCACTGCCCAGGAGCAGCTCTGGCTCTGCAGGCTCTGATGGCAATGTCAGAGCAACCCTGAGGAGGCTGGAAAAGCAACACTGATGCTGCCTCTAAGGGGTCCTGTGCTGATCTCTGTCACTGCCTGGTTTATTCAGATCTCAGAGAATTTTTAAATTTATTTTTTACAGGCTGAACGGAGAGATGAATATCTATGTCCAATTTCCCACCCAGAGCAGTACCCAGAGCAGATTTTCCCCTTTCATGCAGCTTCTGCCTTGCTGTGCTCCCTGTATAATCTACTTGGAAATGTTCTGCATTTAAATGCCATGCTGGGAGCAGTCCTGAACAATGCAGCAGCCTCACCACACAAGGTGAACACTTCCAAGCCTGACCAGCTGTCTCCTCCCAGCCAGATCTTGTCCCCCAGTGCTGGCAGCAGCTGCCAGGGCTGGCTGAGAGCTGTCCCTGGCAGGCAGCAGAGTCCCTGCCCCAGCACAACGCCCTGGGCTGCAGGACCCTGCTCTGCAGGACAGCCCTGGGCACCCCTGGCTGCTCTGCACAAGAGACAATCACAGAATGTACTCACAGGGTCTGGAGGCATTGGGATGTTCCAGCTTTAGGAGATCACTCCAGGAGCTGCAGCTGCATTGCCCTGCAGCCAGAGGTTCCTGTGCCAAGGGCTGGCAGTGATTCTGCCCCAGGCACTTCTCAGCACCTTCCCAGCCCTGACTGATTGAAGCTCTCTGTGCCTCTGTGCTGTGCCCGGGCTGGCTGCAGGCAGTGCCCCAGCCCTACTGGGCTGGCAGAAGAGCTGCTCATCAAGAGAAATGTGCTTTTGAAGCTCTTCATGGTTACCAGAGCTGCCTCTGTGCCAGGAGCCCAGCCCAGCTCAGCAGCACAGACACAGCACAAGGACTTTAATGAGCCTCTGGGGCTTTGTGCTCAGGCCCTGCACATCAGTCCCTGAGAGGGAGCTGAAGAAACCTCTCCAGAACTCCCAAGTCACAATCCAACTCCAAAGTTTCTTGGACTTTTAATGGGTCCCAGTGAGGGACACGACTGAGAAAGTGTCCCCAGGCCCTAGGCAGAGCAGAGAACTGCAGGCAGTGATGACAGGTGGGGACAAAGAGAAGCCAAGTCTTAGTGCCCTGGGGCACAGCAGGGTCTGTGGCACCAAGGGCTGGGAGGAGACACCTTGTCCTGAGGCCCTGGGGCCTCCTGGCACAGCCCCAGCCAGCCCCTTGTCCTGCCCTCAGCATCCCCCCTAGCCCACATCCCAGTGGCCCCAAGGATCTGCTGGAAGGAGTCCCTGGGGAGCCTTGCTCAGCAATGGCCCTGGGGGCTCCTGAATGCTCCCTGCAGGGACTGCAGGGTTTTCAAAGGACTTGAAGAGTTTTGCTTTGCCTTGGACTCTGTGATTAGTTCCTGCAATCATGGCCTCGAATTATCTGCTTTAATTAGTCCCTGGAGAGGCTTTCTCAGTAACAACACTCAGTGGGGCTCATTAATGCTTTCAGATACTTCAGTTATTTTAAGGTACTTGGTGTTTCCCTTTTGATACAGACTCTGTGATAGGTTTGTGCCATCATGGCCCCAATTATCTGCTCTAAAGGGTCCCTTGAGGGCTTTGTACTGACACTCAGTGGGGCTCATTAATACTTTGAGATACTCAAGTTGTTTTAAGGTACTTTGGATTTTCCTTTCCACATGGAGTTTCTCAGAAGTTTTTCTGCCATCCTGGCATCCAACTCTCTCCTCCATGGTGTCCATGAGGAGTCTGTGTTGAGGATGGACCTCAGTGGGACCCATTCATGCCTCGAGACACTTTGGGGTTTTCCTCTGACTTTCACTCCTGGAAAGGTTTGTGCAATTTCCTCTCAGGCCCTGACGTTCCAGGGCTCAGCTCTAAATTCACCACGGGGCTCATTAGGATCAGACAAGTCCTGAAAAACCATGTCTGTACCTTGATTTCCCTATGCTCTAATGCTGTTTATCAGAAATGTTTCTGTAGTGGTTTTGATTTGCCAATTTGAGATTTCTTGGAGAATGCAGCAATTATTGTGGTGCATTCCATGTTGGCTGAATTACCAGTGCACTCACTTGAATATCCTTACTTATTTCCTGCTGTGAGATAAGATTAGGAGAAAGGAAATGTAGGCTCAAAACTTTAGAAGGGTATGAAGACAACTTTATTAATAGTAAATAAAGGAAAGAATAATAAAATCAGATCAAAACTTTCAGAACACTTGTCTCTGTACAACCTTTTCTTTCTTACTGGCTGTTTAAAGAGACAAAACCTAAAATTTTCAGTCATTTCAACACATCTAGAATAGTCTCTCTTCAGCTCACTAGTGAGAGGAGTCTCTCTTTCATGTTATGGAGACTTCTCTATAAGAAAACAGTTCTCTCATGTCTCTCAATTCCCACAAATAGCAGCTGCCAAAAACTCTGCCATCGTGAATTCCCTCTCATTTTTTCACAGCTTTTCCCACAGCTGTGTTTATGGACCATGTCAGCTTATGGGGTATTTGTTTAAAGATGAGCTGTTTAAGAGCAAAGGTTCTCTTCATCTATTTATGACATCATCTTCACCTCTGGGAGCAGAAATCTTCTTCTTCTCTCCCTGAGGGCACAGGGTCTCATCACTCTCTTCAATGTTCAAACTCCGCATGGGATCACAGCTACTTTAACATTTGCTTACTTTAGCTTGGAGGTTTTTGCAAAACAAGTCATCTCATAATTTTCAAAGCGTTATAGGGAAGAAGAGAGTCTGATGTATCAATTACATCCTTCTCCATAGCTTTACAAGAGGATGCCAGCCCCAAGATCAAGGCATCTCCTCATCCCTCCTATCTGGGACTCAACTTCTCTTCACTGCCCTTGTTGCCTTCATGTTGCCCCTCTATGGGCCTGCACTTTGTCTCCCTCTCCCTCAAGGGAGGATGGAAGCACTGAAAGAGTTAATATCTCACCCAGGGCCTGCAGATGGTTCCGTGACCCTGGCCGGGCTCGGTGCTGCCTGGGCCGGAGCTGTTTTATGATGGAGGTTTCTGCAGTGGCTGCGCTGGGGCTGTGTCAGGATGGGCCACGCTGGGGAGGGCCAGGATCTCAGCAGCCAGGGGCAGCAAAAAAATAGATCCTGGGACTTGTGTATGCTCCAGGCTAGCAGCATAGTGAAAACAAAAATGAAAAGAACATTCTTGAACAATGGGGAAAAATTCCTCCAGACTCAGCAGGAGCAAAAAGGCCGGCCTCTGGGATCAGCTCTCCACAGAGCTCCGGCAGGGCAGGCACCCGCCTGTTTGACAGACAGCCACGGAGGCGCAGGTGATTTGGGGCCACTGGAGCCTGGAGATGGGGCCATCTCTCCTGACTTGAGGGTTACAGTGTTTGCCATTGCCAGGCGGGACGGCACGCCCTGATGTCATTGTTTGTTGCAGCCGGCTGCAAGGCGAACACAGAGCCACGGTCAGAAAGCTGGAGCTGGGCCCAGGAGGAGCCAGCGCCATCCCAGCCAGCTCTTGCGGTTCAGGAGGAGCAGAAAGGGATCAGGCTATAACCTGCTTTGGCAGCAACGGCCTCACCATCACCTCCTCTGCCCCGCCTCGGTTCAGGGCCTTCCCCGAGGCCGAGGCAGGGCTTGCAGCATCACCAGCACCCCGCTGCCAGGAGAAGAGGGGCGTCACCCTCATCCTGCCTGCAGCGGAGTTGGGGGGCATGGCCCGCCAGCTGGGGGTAAGGGCCGCCAGCGCTGGCTGTGGAGCAGCCCGCCTGCCTGTTTTTAAGATCGGAGTTCTTGCGGGCTTGGGGCTGTCTGATCAGGGGTTTCCCCTGGGGAGGTCTTGGCGTCTCTGCTGCCTCGCGCGCCCGGTGGCGGGGGCGGTGTCCTGAAAGTTCTGCCTTTGGTCCCCAGCCCGGAGGGGGGGTGGGGTTGGTACCAGGAGGCAGATGGGAGCACCACCATTTGTATTTGCATTGTAGAGGGCACAGCCAAAAGCGATCATCATTTATCTGCTGTGGGGACAAACATGCCTAGATTGAGATGGGAATTCCTGCCACAGCTTGCTCCCCACTGCTGGCAAGCCTCAGTGATTTTGGGACAGGGAAACGCGCACACCATTCTGCCATTCCCTTGGCAGTGTGGTGCCAGGCTGTGGGAGCAGAGCCCACCTGGTGGGCTGGGCCTGGGCTGTTTGGTTTGGTTCCTTGGGGCCAGGGCCACCGCCCGGCCTCCCTGCTGGATTTGGGGTTCTGCTTCCCTTCTGGGCCTGGGCCACCGTTTCATGGGCCGGGTCTGGGGGTTCCTGATCCTTCCACATGGGCCAGGCCCCCCAGGGCCTCCTTTGGCCCTTTTGTTTGCTGCTGCTGACAAAACTGACTAAAACAAACAAACAAACAAAATTTAAATTAAATTTAAATAAAAATAAATAAAAAGGGTCAAAAATTGAGGCTGGCAGCAAGGCATTCAAGAAATCTAGAAATCTTCTCAAAATTATTTGAATCTGTTTGATAACTATTGATAGATTTTTCCTTCCAGCGGTTTGTTGTTTCAGGAGTCTGCAAGCCCTGTCTCAGGAACAAAAGGGACTTCAGAGATGGCAAGAAGAACATCTTCAGTCCATGGACTTTTCCTGAAACTCAGCTGCTGCTGGACTTAATTTCTTTGCATTGCTTTTTGCATTTTCTTATATTATAAGATTGTTGTAGTGATTTGATAGAATCTTATGTTACAGGTGAAGAGATTCCTATTCATTCCACACCAGCACTTGATTGAGATTTAGGATTGGCAAAGATAGCCTTCGTGTTTGTGCTTTCCTCTGCACGGCCTACAGAGAAAATTATAAACACTTTCTTTAATTTAATTAATTAAAAGGGTGAGATGTTGCAGACATCTTTGTGAAAAATCTTCCTTAGGATTTTCCTCTCTGAGAAAACCTAGAGGCCCCAGAAACAAGATGTAAAACAATTGTTATCTGCTGCTGGAATTCAACAGGTGCATCTGTGATTGCCTTCTATGGGTGTTTGACTTAACCAGTCATGACAGAGCTGGCTCGCTTCTCTTTGCTTGAGCCAGCTGCTTTGTTATCATTCTTGCTATTCTATTCTTAGCCAGCCTTCTGAGAACTTCTTCCTTCTATCTCTTTTCTAGTATAGTCCTAATGTAATAATTGAGACATCGTGCCCACACCTAAAAACAAAAAGGTAAAGTATAGTAACTATGTTACTAAACTCCATAGGCCCAGCACCAGGCATTTGTGCCCACCAAGGAAGGATGTGTCCTGCATCTGGCCAGCTGTGCAGAGGCAGCCAGCATCCTCCTGCTTCCCCACAGGCTCAGAGTGGGGAGCAATGCTGAGCAGCAGCCAGGTCCACTCCCACAGATTAGGATCCTGACAAGGGGTCAGTGGAAAACTGCTGCTCGGGCTCCTCATTCTCCTGCTGTGCCTTCCTCCCTC
>JALJVW010000788.1:0-11229 GCA_024865655.1 Emberiza elegans
CCTGTACCCCAGCTGAGCACTCAGATGGGACACAAGCAAAGGAAACCAGACCAAGAAAATGTCCCACAGCATTGCAGAATGTGAGAAATTATTCTCACTTTTAAAATGTTAAAGGTTTAGTCAACCTTAACAAAGGACTGAATAAGGAAAAATTACAGCATTGGGAGTCTCTGTGACTAGCAGCCATGTGCTCATCTACAAAAGGATGCTCTGCCTTTTATACCCTTAGCCCCTGCAAAAGTTTTTGTCAGTCAACTCTTTCTCTGCTGTCCATTGTGGAGATTACTTTCTTGCATCTTGACTGGAGGTCAGGGGTTGTTACACCCTGCCTGCTGGCAAGCCAGCCCCTCCCAAATGCCCTGACTCCCAAGGCTATTACAAGGGGGACAGGAAAGAGGACTATGGGAGGATATATTACAATACCATCACTACACATTTGAACATCCACATAACATCTACTTTTAATTGTCAGAGCCAACCATTGCATTACTCATCTAGAACACACAGAACCAGGAGAGAAGCCACTGTTGGCATCACAGCTGAAATGCTTCCTAACAAATCTCCCCACATATTTGCACCTTTATTGGACATGCCCAGGGCTCTGGTGCATGTACATCTCTGCCTTTTTCCCTTTGAAGCAGTCGAACTGGCAGCATCTGCCCACCAGCAGCAGCTGCTCCAAGCTGGGTTGACTGGCGGTGCTGATTTCCAGAGGCTTCTGTGTCCCAGGGAAGCCAAGGCAGGAGCGGGTTGAACGGTGCTGGCGCTGCTGCTGCTGCTCTGTGCCAGAGAGCCCTGGCTGGGCAGGGCACGGTGCCCACTGCGCTGTGGGCTCCTTCTCCTGCCAGAGCTGGGCACACCTGGGAACAAGGCATGACAACTTGTGGGCAAACCAAGGGGTTTCTGGGGCTGCACTGCTCTGCACACACCCAGCTCACCTGCAGCACAGAATTTTAACCCTCAAACAGGTAAACCAGTGGGAAACAGCTGGAAAAGATTTCATTTTGACCTTTCTTACCTGCTCAACAGAAGTCTTCAAAATGAATGTTACCAAGGAGGGCCTGATCCCTGCTGCCAGCTCAGGGTTAGAAGAGAGGCAATCCTTGATCTCAGCACTGGGTGTGTGGGGAAACACTTCCCTAATACGTGCACACCCAGCAATCTCACTTACTAGTTTGTATCCATGGATCTAAGACATATTCAATACTTTGCTGAAACTCACAGGCTAAATATTCCCCCAAATTATTTGATTTACTGATTGATACTTATTGACTTATTGATACTTAAATCACTTCTCCGAATTTACTGACATGAGAATAGGAGTGTCCTGTAGGTCCCTGCTGGTCTTTGTCACAGGTTCGGGAGGAGACCCATGCACAAAATAACCCACGACAAAACTGGGCTTGCAAAGCAAATTCATTCTATTTGTTGCAGTAGCAAACAATACATACCAACCCCTGGATTCCCAAAAATCCGCTGAGCAGGAGAAGGAGATGGAGCGTGGTGCTCGGCAGCAGGGGCAGGTAGGCAGTGCATTTTCAGGACATCCCCTGGATCAAAATGCTGTGCATCTCATCCTTCTCACCCTTCCAGCTCAGAACCAGGCCTTGTATCTCCTGCTCAGGAGTGGAATTTCCCAGTTACAGCATCGGCTCACACATGGCTGGCGTGTGAGATGAGGCCAATGAATCAAGGATTTAAAAGAACTGGAAGAGTTAAAATTTTAGCAAGATTTAGTTAGGGTGAAAGAGTATAGCAAGAAGAGTGGAAATAATAAGGGAGAGTTAATTTTTAGCAGATAAGGTAGTTCAGGCTAGGGTAATATATCACTTGCCTGTCTTTTTTTTGTTTAAAGAAGCGGGATGAGATGCGGATTTCTTTGTGACAAAGAAGAGGATCGTAGCCTGCACCTGGGCCCCGAAACTTCAGCTATAGCCAAGGGGTGCGAAAGCCTGCCAACAGGGCATAAGTAAAGAGGTCAAATTGAGGAAGACGTCTTGGCCTTCATCAGAAGGAGACCATTCCCCACTTTAAAACCCACCAACCCATGTGATGTGAAAGAATCTGCAAATGTGAAGGAACTTTGGACTCAATTATAATACATTTTAATACAAAGGGGGGGTAGGCAGTGTTACCTAATGAATATGTATTAGTCATTTTGGGAATTATATGAATATGTAAGACATTTTAGATAAGTAGAGAGCCAGAGACAGTGATTCTTCACATGTCTTTAGGAGACGACTCCTCGTGTGCCTGGCGCTGTAATAAACATACCACCTTCTAACTTTAACTGTGGCGAGTTCTATTCCACACTTCATTTGGTGACCGCGGCAGGAACGCTTCTCTGCTCCAGCGAGAACAACCAGGCTGTGGACGTCTGTGGGCGCTGCCAGGACATTCCTTTCCTGGAGGCACCTCCGCCTCGGCTGTTGTTCGTGGGGACAGTCAAGACTGCTGGGACTGTGGAGAAAGGGAATGTTTAACTCTGTATAAAGTAACCCGTAAGGTGGCGTAGGGGAAGGGCTGTTCATAAGGCACACAGAGATGTCCTGTGCACAACGTACGCCTGTACAGTTTGGGTTTGGGTCTGGCTGCTGGCAGAAAGGATTTGCTGTGTCAATAAGGACCTGCTAGCAATTCTGGGGTGAATTGAGCAAATCCTGTTTTATTGCTGCTATTTTTCCTGTGTGTTGTAATTGTGGTTGTGTTTTCAGTGTGTGAATGTTTGAGGAAGATGATGTGGGTGGATGCTGATGTGGTGTATGGTGTGTGTTGTGTTGAGAAAAGTGAGCACTCTGTCCCCTCATAAAGAGATACTCCTTTCCCGGTGAGCCTGTGTGTGTGGACTTTCTAGTTGCAGGGGTTGGTACCCCTGGTACACCTGGTGCTTGGGTATACAGGGGGTTGAGTGGTTTTTCTCCCACATTGTGGTCATTTGGGACTGCACGGTTGTGTTTGGGGGAGATTTTAGGATTTTGTTTGCAACAAGTGCAGCAATTTATGCAGAAAACTACAGTGTGGTGATTTATTATGTTGAACTATGGTAGTTCCTTTCTACTGCCCCCCCCAGGGTTTAAAATCTCCTGCCACGAGGTGGACGCTCTCTTTCCTCCCCTGACATCCTTTTCCTCTCCTGGACACTCCCTTTCTCTCCTGGAGTTGTTCTCCATTAAAGCTGTGGGACTTTGGTCCCGGAAAGAGAGAGCCTCTCGTCTTTTGCTTTTTGTCCTTGTCAGTGTCACTGGGCCCAGAGCTCACCAAACTGATCCCCACGAGGTGAAAACTGACAAATGGCCCCACATACACAGCTCAAAAATTGGCCACATTTTTGATGGACTGGGGTGTTCACCACACTTTTGGAATTCCCTATTCCCACACAGGTCAGGCAATTGTTGAAAGGACGCACCACACTCTAAAACCATTCTAGATCAACAAAAGGGGGAGTGGCCCAAGCAACACCCCAGATGAGGTTGAGCAAAGCTTTAGATGTCTTTATGTTTTGAATAGCTCATTTGCAGGACCTAATCCTCCAATTTTTAGGCACTTTTCAAACAGCACACAGGCAAAATTGAAAGAAAATCCTTCAGTTTTGATCAGAAACCTTGAGTTAGGACAAATTGAAGGACCATTTCCACTAATCACTTGGGGCAAAGGGTATGCTTGCATTTGCACAGGTGCCGGACCTAAGTGGGTCCCCATGAAGGACGTGAAACCGTCTCATACACAAGAGCGCACCGACAATTCCACCAGCAGGGAAATGAGCACGCAGACGTGAGCCGCACGGAGAAGCGACGGCTCATGCCAGACGTTCCCTGTTCAACCTGTGAAAGCTACAAATCTTGAGTTTGATGTTGATTTTTGGACTGTGAAAATGGTTTGTATCATAGAGCTCTTTCAGCAAAAGTGTGGTGTCCATTGTGTTCAAAAGAATTCTAAGATATCCAAATTTGTAAAAATTGAAGGTTAGAGGGACAGTTTAGTGCCCTATAGTTGGCCAGTCCCTGAACAAGTGCTAAAAGATTTGCTTGAGAACTGAAATAGATGGGGAAGCTTTTGCCAAAAACCAGCTGAACAGGAACATGGAGCTTGATCAAATGATATACTGGCGCTTGTTGGTTTTGCTTGCTTGCTTTTGCATGCATATATGCCTGGAGATCAACCAAAATGAATGTTTGCCTTGTTTTAGCCAAGTCAGCAGGCTCAGACACCATGTGTTTGACCAATTTGAGCCCAGACAAATCCTTTGCAACCTGTTTGGTCGGTGTGCCTGTGCCAGCCAAGGAGTAGCCAATACCCAATCGTGACAAATATTGGTGTGAGGCTGCCAACGAGACCAATCCCATAACCAGCTGGCATCACTGGGCCCCTGATCTTCTTAAAGAACCTTCTGAACCTCAAGAATTGGAATTCTTGGTTCATTGGTGATGGAATTTTGTGCTGAGTTTCAGTACCAGGGAGATCCACAGTTAAATGTTACTCCCCATCATCCTGAGGACAGATACTCAAGTTTGTGGTGCAATTGTACTACCCTAGTGTCCCCTAAGGGTGAAACTGATGACGAGTAGATGACTGAGATGAGTCCCCACGACAATGAGCAACAGAATATTGGCTCATTTGTGGAGATAGAGCCTGGCAGGACATTCCCTCAAAAATTAAAGGTGGCCCATGTAGCATCAGACAACTCACTGTGATAGCACCTATTGTTAAAAAAGCCATCAAGAGAAAACACAGAGAAAAAAGATTTGCCCATCATTATAAAGAAAACTGTAATAGCAATTTCAGACCCTAGGGCCCTGCAAAATGAGTTCCATCAAATTTATTTCTACATCAACTTGCCTGGGTGAGGCATTGAAACCATTATACCGATTGGGGTGTTGGCTGAAGAAAGAAGACAGTGCTACTTCCATTGCAATTAGTGACATGATGACTGATGTTAGTGCTGTCAGACATGCAACCTTACAGAACAGAGCAGCAATTGATTTTCTTTTACAGGCACATGGGCATCGTTGTGAGGAATTGGAAGGATTGTGTTGCATGAACCTGTCTGATCACTCTGAATCCATCCACAAAAGCATACAAAAGCTGAAAGATTTGACAGCTCCAATTAAAGAAGATGGTGGGTCATGGTTAGATGATTTGTTCCAAGGATGGAGCTTTGCACCTTGGCTAAGGGAACTTTGTAGAATAGGTCTCTATATGTCTTGGGTGTTTTGGTAGTGATACTAGTAGTAATACCTTGCATACATTGGTGTATGCGACAAATGACGGACAAAACTATCAAAGAAGTTTTTATCACACAAGAGAGAGAGGTAGGAAATGGATTCACAGAGAGTTCTCGAAATCTCACACAGATGGTGGGTGAAGGTATAGACATGGAGGAAGGTTTTGAATTAAGACCTTGGAACAGACGAGACTTTTTTGGAACAATGACTTTTAATTGCTATCAGACATAGCAATTTTGAAGTCCTTTGAACTGATTGGACTTCTACAGCATTAAAATTGCTGTGTTGTAATACAGCAAGGCTTAAAGCAAAAAGGATGCTTTAAGCAAGTAATAAGCAGGTATACTATAGTAAAGATTTATGAAATGCAAGGTAGTTAATAAACAACACAGTTACAAAAGGTTTCTTTCCACAAAGATGGGGAATTGTGGGAATCCTTTAAATCAGAGGGTTTTGGGAAAGCTGCAAATGGCAGGCCTCAGAGAAAGCAGAACTGCAATTAGAGCTAAGCAGCAGCCATAAGATTTGTCAGCAGAAAACTTATATAAGAAGTAGAAAAATAAGGACAAATAGAACAATGATCTGTGTATTAATGCTAGGCTAGAATGACTCCCTAAGCTTAAAAAAAAAAGTATCTCTAGCAAGATATTAGGATTTTCTAAGCTTAATAATGGAGCTCAGTGCATTGTGTTTTAAGGCTTACAAGCAGGTATTGTATTCAAAATAAGCAAGCATTGTTTTAACAAAAGATACTTTGTGCTTATAGTGGTTGGGTAGAACTACTGTCAATAATTTTTGTGTGATTGGTCAAAAACTTTTTAAAGTAAGTTGTTCCATTAAGTTCATTGCCTGCTGCCAGGGATGTGAGCTGCTGGCATCTTCCCATTGTCATAACCATGTAATGAGACTGATGCTGGAAAACAAACAGCTCGAGGTGCACGTTCCTCAGCAGTCCCGTCCCAGTGATTTGTACATAGGCCCCCTGCCGGCAATAGTATATAGATGTTAAATTACATATATGATAAATTAATATGTATTATTTCATTCATTTTGCTATCTTTTCATTTCATATAGATTTTATATTTTAATTTCATATAGATTTGATTTCTTCCTCCAGCTTGGGAGTGTGATGATTTACAACAGTCCAAAACCTTCTGCCCCACAGCAGTCAGCCCCCAGGTGTGTGCATGCACACCCACCCACTGTGCTTGCTCTTCTCAGCATCTGGGGCTGCTGTTTGCACAGAATTGGGATGAATTTAACTCGACAGAGCCACGAGTGGGGTGTCCAGCTTGTCATGAACACTCATGTGGCAATGAACAACACAGAGCTCTCAAATCACATTATCACATGTCATTTCATTCCTGCTGGGCACCACTGGAACTCTTAAAAGACACAGAAAAGGGGTGGAAAACATTGGCATCATGCTACTGCTGGTATCCTCCTGGAGGAAAATCGGTTGGGTTTTTAAGGTGGTAGCTTTCCAAAACCTAGGAAAACTGCTCAGTAGTGGTAGCCCAATTGTGAATGGTTTTCTTGACTTGGCAAAGCTGGGTGTTAACAATGGACTCTGTCCTTGGTTCAAATCACCTGCCCTCACCTGCAGACAAAAAGCACCACCACCACCAGCAGCAGCTACATCAGTCAATTTTCTCAAAAAAGCTGTGTTAAATTTGGGAGAAGAAAGGAAAACACATCAGACACTGTGGATTATTGACAAGACTCTGAGGAACAGTTCCAAAGCAAAGGGCAGCAGCTTCTCTCTGGGGCACTCCTTGTGCTCCAAGGCAGCCGGGCTGCCCTGGCTGCCCAGGGACCCCAGGCCCGCAAGGGCTCTGCAGAGCTGCACAGGGAGGCAGCTTTGGGCACCTCAGCCCCTGGGCAGGAGTGGCTTTGGCTCTGGAGGGCTGCCTGTGGGCAAAAGCAGGGTGCTGGCCTTCTGCTCTTGGCCCCAGCCTGGCCTTGCAGGGCTAATCCTGTTCCCTGTTTCAAATGTGCTAAAGACAGACTTGTTTGTTCCCAGCTCTGCACAGGTGTGATTTGCACCACAAAATACTGAAGGACTAAGGCCTGAACAACAGACCCTGACTGAAGCCTCAACAACAGGACCTGAGCCAAAGCTGCCCTCTAGATGACCTTCCCCACCCAATGTTCTATGTATCTGCTCCTCAACCAAGTGTTATTATCAAAAGGATTGTTGCATCCCTTCACTGGTGAAACACGTCTTCACCTTTCTGCATGAGGAAAATGGACAAGGCCACACCTGGCCTTGGTTCCTCCTTGAGCCCTGGGCAGGCTCGGGGAGAAAACCAAGAGGAGAATGAAACCAGCTGTGCCCCCAGCAGAAGCTCTGGCACGTTGCTCGTCCAGCACTTTCAGAGCCGGGCTACTCTCACAGCGCACTCGGAAGCCTCGTGGCTGCCAAAGGTGGAGGCACCGCAGGATTTCCCGGTTCCCGGCCGTGGCTCTGCAGGGCTTGGCTGGGACAGCTTCCCCCAGCTGATGTGCAGCTCTGGATGAAGGGGAAAGCATTGGGGAACATGGTGATGTATCTTCCTTAATCACCAGAGGCACCCTTTTGTAATAATGCTGAGGTGCATTGCTTAGCTTATCCTTTCCTGACTCTTTTTTGCACTTTTGCATTACAGTAAATCACACTGTTCCTTCAGCTGGTGTCTGTGTCTGCATCTCTGACCCTCGCCACCATCAAAACAAACACACAGCCAGTTTAGCACGAGACCTGCCTCTCTGCCAGCCCATCTCTTGGCAAACACCCCTGATGGCCATCTCCACA
The DNA here is from genome assembly GCA_024865655.1 of Emberiza elegans. Taxonomy (NCBI): domain Eukaryota; kingdom Metazoa; phylum Chordata; class Aves; order Passeriformes; family Fringillidae; genus Emberiza; species Emberiza elegans. The sequence continues at coordinate 8,017 of JALJVW010000788.1, forward strand.
AATGAAATTTCCTCTTTGCAACTTCCTTTTCTGCAGGCAGGTGAGAAAAGGAGCCACTCCCAGTTCTGGACACCTCCAGAAACCAGCTGCTTTCAGCAGTCACAACCCTGAAATATCAACCTCCTTCCTTAACCTGCCACAGGAGCTCCCACCAAGAGGCCTTTTGTCCAAGGATACCCACAGAAGAGCTTGAGAAGGAGCAGTTTGAAACACAACTGCTTCAGAGTTTAAACCTGCCTTTATCAAATGAGCACACACCAACCTGTCCCAAAGGGAAAGCAGGCAGGAAAGAGAAGCTCCTCTCCCACAACAGCAAACTCTGTGCTTCCTTCTGTTCCAGCTGGAGAGTGGAGGCCATGGGCTCTCACCTCACTTTGGGAAGGAGCCCTGGGAAATGGCCTGATCTGGGAGGGCAGCAAAAGGAATTCCCAAAAAAGTAGGGAAAAGATTCTCTGGAAGGAATAGATGATGACAATATTTCTGCAGAAAAGCAAAAAAAAAAGAATAATTGAAGCATTTCAAAAAAGTGCCCAGACTGAAATTTGTTTGCCAACACGGCAACCCCAAAGTCTCTGTGGTGTGTCAGGAAGCTCAGGAATGAACCTACAGCATTTTTGGAGACACTGGATCATTGGTGTTTGTCCAACCCTGCATACAGTGCTTTTATAGCACAAACAGCTCCCATGGGCAAACAATATAAAGAGAAAAGGGACAAGATGCTTCCCTTCAGCTCTCCAGAGCAGCAAGATGGGGGTTCTAAGGATGTGAAGAGAAGATCTGGGGCAGAATGTTGTCTGACACTTTTGACAAGAGTTGGCTGCAAGGAGGCATTTTTTGGAGCTCTCCATAAGATTGGGGAAGTTAAAAGAAGAGGCTGAACCCTGATTAAATAAAAATGCAACCCTGAGATTTGCAAGAAACTGAGCAATGATCATTTCCATGCAGATTGATCTAGGCAGGGAAAAATCCTTTGAAGATTACCAACATCCATCCATGGGGCAGCTGTTTACCTTTTTTTTCTATCTGAAATCCTGGAAAATTGCTGCCCTTTACAGGAATGAACCTGTAAGGCTTGGATAAACACCACTGGAATGTCCCCAGAGACTCTGCAGAGCCCCAACAAGATTTCAAGACTAAGGGACAAAGGTCTTTTCCCTTCATCTCCAGGCTAAACAGCCCAGTCCTTCAAATGTTCCTCACAGGGCTTGTGTTCCAAACCCCTCACCAGCCTTGTTGCCCTCCCCTGGATGTGCTCAAGCATCTCAACATCCTTCCTAAACTGAGGGGCCAGAACTGGGGGACACAGCACTCAAGTGCAGCCAGCCTCAGCAGCACCGAGCACAGGGGCAGAATGACCTCCCCTGCTCCCTGCTGGCCACACCATTCCTGATCCAGGCCAGGATGCCATTGGCCTTCTTGGCCACCAGGGCACACTGCTGGCTCATGTTCAACCCAGGCTGTCACCAGCACCCCAGGTCCCTTTCTGCCTGAACACTGTCCAGCCACACTGTCCCCAGCTTGGAACGTTGTAGGATTTTTTGTGGCCAAAATGTGGAACTCAGCACTTGGACTTATTAAACTTCATGCTGCTGGACTCTGCCCATCCATCCAACTGATCTAAGTCTCTCTGCAGAGCCCTCCTTCCTTCCCAATAGACCAACACAAGCTCCCAGCCCAGTGTCCCTGCAAATTTACTAATGAAGGACCCGATGCCCCTCATCCACGTCGTCTATAAAAATATTGAACAGAGCTGGTCCCAGCACAGAGCCCTGAGGGACAGCACTGGTGCCTGGCTGCCAGCTGGATGCAGCACCATTCACCAGCACTCTCTGGCCCGGCCATGCAGCCAGTTCTGAGCCCAGCACAGAGTGCTCCTGCCCAAGCCATGGGCTGCAGCTCCTCCAGGAGTGTGCTGTGGGAGACAGTGCCAAAGGCCTTGCTGGAGCCCAGACACACAACATCCACAGCCTTTCCTGCATGCACCAGGCGGTCACCTGCTCACAGAAGGAGCCCAGGTTGGTCAGACATGACCTACCCTTGGTAAACCCATGCTGGCTGGCTCTGATAGCCTGCTGGCCATCCTGTGAGTGCTGTGTGATAGCACCCAGTGTGAACTGCTCCATTATCTCACCTGCTACTGAGGCCAGGCTAACTGGCCTGGAATTACCAGGATCCTCCTTCCTACCTTTTTTGTAAATGGGTGTCACACTGGCCCAGTGCCCAATCATCTGAAACCAGTGAGCCAGTGAGCCATTGACTCCTGATAAATGATGAGAGAGGCTTGGCAAGCTCATCTGCCAGCTCCCTCATCACCCTGGATGGATCCCATCTGGACCCATGGATTTATAAATATCCAAGTGTCCCAGCAGTTCTCTGCTCACACACGGAGCAGGAAGGAAAACCACCACCTTGTGCCCTTAGAACACCTTGAAAGTGTCCTACAAGCAGTATGGGGGCCAGTGGTCGAGGCAGGAGAGCAACACACGAGCCCCAAGGGGTATTTTTGGTTCACTTACAACACCCCCAAACACCATCCTTGTTTTGGCTGCATCACAGTTTTGTTACAGTCCTGATGGGTACTTTAATAGCTTAGGATTAAAAAGTCTTCAGGAAAAAGTTGTTTGGGGATATGAAAATCAGCAGAGAGAGCACAAGAAATGTGTTCCATTTTGTGGTGTTTCTGATGTGTGTCCCTTGCAAAAAAAAAGGTTGCATTTTACAGAGGCCCAAAAAAATTCCAAAAGAATCCAGCTGGTTTTGGAAACTGAAGGTTGATTAAAGCAGACAGACCAATTTAAAGCTTGTAAAAGAAAAGAAGCACTTCAAAGGGAATGAATATGCTTGAGGAAACCAGGTTGAATTCATTGTTTTCAAGGATAAAAGACCCCAATTCAGAAAAACAGCCAGACAAGGCAGCACCTTGGCCCTTCCATGTTTTTTGTCACAAAGAACTAAGTGATTAAACATCTTAGGAAACAGCCACCCAAGAACCTCAAAACATCTCACTGAATAATTTTTGAAGGAAAGTTTAAAACAGAAGCTAATTCCAAAAAGAATTTTTCCCATTGCCTTGCCAGTCTTTCAAATTGATCTGCAAATTCAAAAAAAAGTCCCTGGTTATGAGGCTGTATTTAAAAACAAAAGATTTCAATAAAGAAATAGGGGAAAAATAGTGAAGAAAAAGAAATTCAGCTAGCAATACGTAACTGAACG
>JALJVW010000791.1:0-10774 GCA_024865655.1 Emberiza elegans
TCTCAATGACACTGGTTTAACCAACAGTCCATCAACTCTCTCCTCCTCCACAAAAGGAATGTAAAACAATGAGTTATTTACAGAAAGTGCGTGAAAGTTCACTACAAGAATGTCAACATCAGAAGGCTTAGAAAATGTTAAAAACCAGGGCGACATCTCACCCTTTACTATTTAAAAAAGGAAAACGAAAAAGAAAATGAACAATGCTCAATGTCCATCAGAGGAATCATCAGAGTGCCCACTCTCATCACTTGCATCCGAGTCATCACTCAATGATTCACCCGCTTGATGCCTTTCAGGTTGGTCACGGGTTTCTGTCTTGCTCGTCGGCTGGATTCTGCCTCTGCGGCCGCAGGTCAGGGTGAACACATTTCGAAGGTACCAGCGTGCATTCCCAGTATCTGTGGACACACAAGCATACCCACGCCCCAAGCGATCAGGTCATAGGGACCTTCCACTGTTTGGTGACTAAATTCCCACCGAACTTTGCCCGAGGCGGATGTGCCTCATCTGCAGCCTGCAATGAAAGATGGTGATTCAAAATGACAGGATTATTTGAGTTCTCGGCACTGTGAGATGATTGATTGTGCACAAGGCTTTTGCCAACTGACTGTGGGGGGTTTCACCCTGCATTCCCCGTTTTTGTTTTTGAAGAACCTGCTTCAGAGTACCATGAGCGCGTTCTACAATAGCTTGACCAGTCGGGGAATGAGGGATACCAAACTTGTGCGAGACACCCCACAACTGCAGGAACTGCCGCACCTTCTGCGATGGCGTAAGCAGGACCATTGTCGTTTCACAGCAGCAGGTATGCCCAAAACGGCAAAGGCCTGCCTCCAGTGGGCGAGGACATCACGGGCCTTCCCCCCAGTGTGAGCCGACGCCCACGCCAGAGGAGAATGTCCACCGTGACATGCACATACTTGAACTGGCCAAACTCTCGGCAATCTGGGTGACATCGGTCTGCCAAAGCTCCAAGGCCCTAAGGCCTCTGGGGTTTACCCCTGCTGGCAAAGGCGGAGCGAGTGCATGGCAGTCATCACATGACTCAACAATGTCACGAGCCTCAGTTGGCGTCAGCTGAAACTGCTTCTGCAGGGTATGTGCGTTTTGGTGGAAAACCTATGTGATGCCTTGGCCTGCGCGAGTGTATCAGGCTGAGGTGCTACCCACGCTGGGTTAGCCAACTTGTCAGCCCTCGCGTTACCTTCCACTATAAAGCCTGGCAACTCGGTGTGACTCCTCACATGCAGAACATAGAATGGATGAGTCCGAGCCTGAATGGCACACCACAAGGTCTTCAGTAAACGAAACAAGGCAGGATTACTGACCTCCTTCAAAACCGAATGACCCAACTGCTGTGCGATATCAGCCACATAGGCAGAATCCGTGACCAAGTTGAAAGGTTCCTGAGAAAATTTCTCAAACGCCATGACAGCAGCCCTGAGTTCAACCAGTTGGGCTGACCCTCCTCATGGCCTACCAGAGCCTGCCACTCAGATCCATCCCTCCAGGTAACAATGGCCTTTCCTGTCCTTCCCGAACCGTCAGTGAAGACGGTGGGTCCGTGCACGGGGTCCTGGCTATGTTTGGGCCGCAAAGAGATCTGCATGCATTTCGCCATATGCAGTAGCCTATGGCTGGGCAGATGATAAGAAATCTGCCCTGAAAAATTTTCCAGAGCACTCTGCAGGGACACACTGTTTGCAAAGCTCCAGTCAAAAATCCTCCCGTGACACGGGAGTATGATCTTTGCAGGATCCGCACCCATCAATTGCAAACACCGTTGTCGGCATTTGAGTATCAAATGAGCAATCAGCTCAAACAATGCAGTTGCCGTCTTCCGCGGCTGATGGGGCAGGAAAACCCATTCCAGAACGTGCAAGGGATCAGACCATTTGGTGCTCCATTGGCCAATGATGCCTGTGGGAGATGAATCTGGGGCAATGACAAACACAGTGACATCAACGGAGGGATCAATGCGATAAACCTGGCAAGCTGAAACAGCCTGCTGAACCACCTCCAACGCCTCATGCGCCTCAGGGGTCAGTGTGCGAGGTGACTTTAGATCAGAGTCTCCTTTCAACAAATCATACAGAGGAGACAGCTGCGCATCGGTCAGTCCCAAGTATGGACGTAACCAAGTGATGATGCCTACCAATTTCTGAGCATCATTCAACGTCTTCACGGGACGCACAAATTGCACCTCCTGGTGACAGATCGTCCGTTCCAGAATTTTGACCCCCAAGTACTTCCAAGGTGGTTGTTGTTGGACCTTTTCTGGAGCCACCTGCAGTCCATGAGCATGCAATGCATCGAGCAACCGAGGCTGAATCCTCAGCAGCTCATCCTGAGTGGACGCAGCCACCAAAATGTCGTCCATATAATGATACAGACGTGCATCAGGAAACTGCTTGCGAACTCCAGACAAGGCACGGGCCACATACCACTGGCATATGGCAGGGAATTGCGCATGCCCTGAGGCAATGTCCTCCATTGATATCTCTGTGCGGGCTCAGCCTCGTTAATCGCTGGCACCGAGAAGGCAAACTTCGGTCTGTCATCGGGATGCAAAGGATTGTAAAGAAACAATCCTTCAGATCCACAATGAGGACCGGCCAGTCTGCGGGGAAGCATGGTAGGTGACGGCATGCCGCCTGCAACGTCCCCATGCTTTCCATCACGGCATTGACCTTTCGGAGGTCTTGCAACAACCTCCATTTCCCAGATTTCTTTTTTATACAAAGACAGGAGTGTTCCAGGGACTGGTAGAAGGCTCCAGATGACCCTGGTCCAACTGCTCCTGCACCAGATTCGAAGGGCATCCAATTTATCTCGAGGGGGGCCACTGCTTTTCCCAAACAGGTTTGTCCACCAGCCACCGTATAGGAGGCGTAGGACACCCGGCGCCTTTTCACTGCAGTGGCCCCATCAAAAATCCGGCCCCGATGCGCACCCCCCAGACAGACAGAACATCCTCCCCAGAGGTTGGCAGGAGTAGAAGCAACATGAGGCCCAACCCAGGCCGTCTGTCCCTCCGGGTTCATGACCAGCACAGGCCGCTGGCTCACATAGCACTGCGCCGTCCCCTCCCAGGCCCGGCGACAGAGGTCCCCACCGGATCCAAAGGCCACTCCGGGGCCATGCGGCAAGGGAGAGAACTGTGACATCAGCACCGCTGTCTAGAAGCCCGCGGAGGTGGATTTCTGACGGCGTTGCTCCAGGAATAGACAGGGCACACAGCATCTCGGGACGGTCCTTGGTCAGAACAGCAGTCCAGTGAACCTGAGGTGGCCCAGTGATCCAAAACCACCAGCTCCACGTGACTGGTCAGCCGTCCTGTAAACAGAGGACTTAAACGGAACAAGTTGAGCAAGCTGTCCCTTTAGGGATTGTGACAGGGGGTGGTGTGGAGACCATGGCTAAATCTGCCCAGTAAAATCCGCATCAATGAGCCCCAGATGAACAATGATGCCCTGGAGGGTGGGCACTAGACCTCCCCATAAGGAGAGCACTCATGCCCCCACCCAAAGGACCAAAGGCATCCAGGGGAACCTTGCGTATCTCAGAAGAGTCTAAGACAACTGTTGCTGCGGTGCAGACATCCACGCCCTGCTGATCCTCGGGTGCTGGCTAAGCGGCAAAGGAGACCTCCATCGGCCCGGGGTCTGGCGCGAGAAGCTTGTATCCGAGCGCGTCCCCAGCTGCGGCGCTCCGCTTGACGTTCCGAACCCGGTAAGGCTGACCATTAACATGAACAGTCGCCTTGCACATGTTGGACATGTGATCTGCCTACCACACCGGACCGCACAAGAACATGGGGAATTTTACCTTCTGCGCTTTCTTCCCTCGGCTTCTTTCCGCCTCAAGTAGTCCCCTGCTGTGGCTGCCTCACCCTGTGCCGATGCCCAGACCGGCTGCTGCAGCAGCCACGGCCGCCAGCTTCCGACCTGGGGAACGATGTCTGCACAGGCCTCCGCCATCTCCCAGATGGAAGGAACACCAGGCATAGCCACTATGACCTTCCTACAAGCAGCATTGCAATTGCACCTGACAAGGTTCGCAATCGTGACGCTCCTTGCCACAGGATCAGGCACCTGCCTTTCCACAGATGCAATCAGCCTTGCCGCAAACGTCATGAAAGGCTCATCATCCCCCTGGACAATAGTTGAAAACGGCTGCTTCGGAGCAGCCATTTCCAGGGTCTGAACAATCGCTGCCATGCCCAGCGTGCGGCACTGATCAAGCACAAGGGGATCAAATCCGATCTGCCCCTGAACATTGTCATAAATCCCTGTCCCCATCAGCATGTCAGCAACAACCCCACGCCTGGGGTCCTGCGGCGCCAGTGCAGCATTCTGCGCCACCGTATGGGCTGCCAAGCGAGCCCACTTGGTTTCAAAAACACCAAACTGCACAGGGTCAAAAAGGGAATGTGCCACACAACGGAGATCGTGAGGTGTCAACACATCCGAAGCAATCCTGCGGAGAGTCTGCATAACTTCAGCAGACCCCAAACCATGGTGAGCAACTGCCTCACGGAGTTCCTTCTCCAGCTTGTACGAAAGAGGCTCATAGGTGTTCTGAGCAACGCCCCTGAGCACAGGGAAAGCCTGGGGAGCCCCCGGCAAAGCCACCGCACTTGCTGTGGTCCGATCCCTGGGCCCCACAGGGACAAGAGAGGATGACTGACCAGGAGCCAGGTCAAAACCACTCATACCTGCGCCCTCTGCCTCACCGGCAGAGTCAAAGGAGTCCACCCCCTGACCCTGCAGATGCCGTGAGGAGGCAGGCTCATTCATCTCATCGGTTTTGGTTTTGGCCTCACGCCAAAAACGCACGGGATGCTTCGGACGTACAGTCACCTGACACTCAGGAAGCATCCAGATTCGACGAGAGGGCGCCACGGCTTGGGCGCCTACCGGCCTCCCAACGGCCGTGGCAGGAGTTGCGCTAAAGGTAAACACCCCAGCACCCTGCTGCGCTGCAGCCCCAGGGGACGCCGCGCCGGCCGCCGGTGCCGGCACGGCCCGCGCATCGCGGCGGGCGGGACGAAACCGGCGCAGGGCCCCCGCCCCCGACACGGGAGAGGGGCGGGATGCCAAAAGCGGCTCAGCCCGCGGAGCCATGTCACCACGGGGCGGCACAAGGGAACCAGGCAGGCCCCTATGAGCGTCCACCCAAGCCACACGACTCCTTAGAGGGCACCGCCCCACCGAGCGGGCGGAGCGGGCCGCCCGCCCCCGGAGCGGGGCCAGACATAACACTGATCGACGCCCGCCCCAGCTGGGGCGGGCGGAAGAGGGGCGGACAGAACACCGACCGACGCCCCGCCCCAGCCGGGAGGGGCTGCCCGCCCACCAGGGCGGGGCCGGGCGTGAGGCCGATGGCGCCACGCCCCGGCAGCCTTCACCGACTGCGCACGCCCAGCAGGCTGCCCAGGCCCGGAGACGGGCGATGCCTCGCCCTCTGCGGTCTCCACCAACTGCGCATGCGCAGCAGGCGGCGCAGGCTCAGAGACGGCGAAGTTGCCCCTGCGCTGGGAGCCTGACTCGGGGCGGGTGAACCCGCCCCCGTCGCGCTCGGGGGGAACGTGACAGACACACCGCAGTTCGGACACAGAGTCGTTACCGAACCAGAGCCAGGCGAAGGCGAATCCTGACCCCCCAAGGCCGGAAAGGCACAAAGAGACGGCATCCCGTCCCCCGCCCCGCCACCCGCGCAGGGCGGGGCGGGGCCAGGACGGACCGCCGACTCCTCAGAGCCCCCCGGACCCGGGAGCAGTTGGCCAGGAGCCCAGTTCACCCCGGGGGGGCAACCACCACCCCCCAGCACACCGTCCCGGGGCGGAGAAGGGGATACCACGTCGGATAGAAACTCAAACTCCCCTTCATCCACGTCCGAGGCAGAAGAGCTCCTGGGAACCTGAGGGGTACAGGAACCGGAACCCTGCCAAACCGCCTCACATCTCTTCCACTGCATCAGCAGCGATGCCACGTCTACAGTGCAGTCATCGAGGAGGGCCTCCATGAGGCGGTCCCCACGAGAGACCACTCCCCGCCTGAAAACGCCTTCTCAGGGACCGAGAAGAACCCTTGCCCCAGGGCCCACAGAAACAATCTCTCAAGATCACTCCAGGAAGCAGAAACCTGTTTCCACCCAGGAGAGACTTCCAGAGATCCAAAACGAGGAAATCATCCTCGAAAGGCACAGAGGTCGCCATCACCCCAAGGACAACAAACAAAGCACCCAAAAGGGGAAAACACGACCTCACCAAAACTCCAGAAGTCTGTGTCGCAGCCTAAGCTGTAATACACTCGGCGGTCACCAGATGTCGCTGTAAGACACAAAGGAACACACGCACACTACCACCTCAAGGTGAAGAAGAAAAGGGCAGTTTATTTTCTGACTCCAACATTTATAGTTTTATTAAAGGTGACAGTGGATTGAGGTGACAGTAACACCTCTCAATGACACTGGTTTAACCAACAGTCCATCAACTCTCCTCCTCCATAAAGGAATGTAAAACAATGAGTTATTTACAGAAAGTGCGTGAGAAAGTTCACTACAAGAATGTCAACATCAGAAGGCTTAGAAAATATTAAAAAAACCAGGGCGACAATTTGTAGCTTTTGCAGGTTGAACAGGGAACGTCTGGAATGAGCCGTCGCTTCTCCGTGCGACTCACGTCTGCGTGCTCATTTCCCTGCCGGTGGAATTGTCGGTGCGCTCTTGTGTATGAGAGGGTTTCACATCCTTCACGGGGACCCACTTAGGTCCGGCACCTTTGCAAATGCAAGCATACCCTTTGCCCCAAGTGATTAGTGGAAATGGTCCTTCAATTTGTCCTAACTCAAGGTTTCTGATCAAAACTGAAGGATTTTCTTTCAATTTTGGCTGTGTGCTGTTTGAAAAGTGCCTAAAACTTGGAGGATTAGGGTCCCAAATGAGCTATTCAAAACATAAAGACATCTAAAGCTTTGCTCAACCTCACCTGGGTGTTGCTTGGGCACTCCCCTTTTGTTGAGAGGTGGTGCGTCCCCTTTCAACAATTGCCTGACCTGTGTGGGAATAGGGAAGTGTGGCGATCACCCCAGTCCATCAAAAATGTGGCTAATTTTTGAGCTGTGTATGTGGGGCCATTTGTCAGTTTTCACCCTCGTGGGGATCGGGTTTGGTGAGCTCTGGGCCCAGTGACACTGACAAGGACAAAAGCAAAAGATGAGAGGTGCTCTTCTTCCCGGGACCAAAGTCCCACAGCTTTAATGGAGAACAACCCAGGAGAGAAAGGGAGTGTCCAGGAGAGGAAAGAGGATGTCCAGGGAGGAAAGGGAGCTGCCCACCTCGTGGCAGGAGATTTTAAACCCTGGGGAGGGAGGGCAGTAGAAAGGAACTACCATAGTTCAACATAATAAATCACCACACTGTAGTTTTCTGCATAAATTGCTGCACTTGTTACAAACAAAATCCTAAAATCTCCCCAAACACATCCGCAGTAGTCCCAAATGACCACAGTGTGGAGAAAACCACTAACTCCCCTGTATACCCAGGCACCAGGTGTACCAGGGAGTACCAACCCCTGCAACTAGAAAATCCACACACACAGGCTCACCGGGAAAGGAGTATTGTCGAGATCAGTGGCAGACAAGCACATCAGATGATGATCAACAAGTTCCAATTTTATTGATACAGCAAGCGCTATACATATGCACTGTAATGAAGCTCATACATATTGCAAAAAGTTAAGTTCCCAATTGGTCTGCTATTGAAAGTCAGACCTCCCCAGAGGGGCACATACTGGATGCCTGTGGTTAGCAAGGTCTTTCTAATGACTCCTGCCAAGGTCTTATTGTCTAGCCAGCTGCACCTTATCATGTCCCTGCTCTTGAAGCCAGAATTCCACAAAACTCTCCACACTTCCCCATTTTTTTTTTTGTACGAGAAGGTTAGTCTGCCACGTCTTTTGGGTAGTGCGAGTCACCATAGTCTGAATGCAGTTAAATAAGCAAGGTAAAACAAGCAGCAGCAGTAATATAATGCCCAGTATGCCTATTGCATACATTACTATGCTTCTAACCACGGTCCTAATCCTAAGCTTTTGAGCCATTCTTCTATCCCCAGTCCGTCTTCCTGATTCAGCTGATGTAACCCCTGTTGCAGCTCCCTAATCTTGGCATGTATCGATAGAGAGTGATCAGATAAATTCATGCAGCACATGCCTTCAAACTCCTCACATCCATGTCCCTGGGCTATAATAAGAAATCAACAGTAGCTCTATTCTGGAGTACTGTGTGATTTACACTTTGCACGTCTGTGGTGAGCATGTCTACTATTTGTGACATCTTATTCAACTTGTCTCTGGCCCAGCAACCCAATTGTTTCACTAGGTTCATGGCTTTGTTGCCTGCCCCTCCTGGCAATATGGTTGCAACTACAACTTGTCTCAATTCACTCCAAAATTGAGGTTCCCCATATCATCACAGTTTAGCCTCGTGCATACTACGCTTGATCCTAGGTCGTTCCCACTGCATCAGTAATGACATATTTGGGTGAAACAAAGATAGTTTTCCCAGATAACAGGGTCCTCCCTGTGGCTTAACCGGTATGCCATTCCAGGCTCTATCTCCACAAATCAAAAATATCCCGGGTGGCAGCTTCTTTGGGGAGGTGATGTTGGTACCATTGCAATTTGAATATAGCTGTGAAAACACCTGACCTGACTCCAGGGAAGAATCCAAGGTGGCCCAATTCTCTACATGCTTGCCAAAATTGCTGCAGTTAATAGGGACAAAACTCACCCACCCCCCTTGTGATGCATCAGATAAACTAGCATTGGCACTCCCAAAGAGATCTAACTCCTCCGGAGGGGAGTGTAATGTTGTGTTGAGAGACAGTATAATCTGACACTGCTGATAGCTGTCCCCATTGTAGCCATAACCCTTTGGTGGCCTCATATCCGTGAGGCTATGGCACAAGGTGTTATTGTCAACCAAACCACAAAACTCGCGGGGACTCCAAACCGGCAAACCTATTAAGCACGTCCGAAAAGGATTAGTGACTTCTCCTAAACTAAGACAAAGAGACGTTTGATTAGTTTGATTAGCTAATGTTACCCAAAGATTATCTCTCGGCTGATTAAAGCGTGTTAGTGCAGTTGCAGTACGTATAAAAATGCTAACAAGCAAAACATAACATCCCTTCATTTTTCTCTTTTGTTTCCCTTATTCTTCTTGGTTTTCTTAAGCTTCACCGTTCTTTCCCTTCCCACTTTCAGTCTTTGCAGTCTCTGCAAGCACTGATCTAGCTCCCTTTCCGGGTCTCCCCGTAGTGGCCCTACTACAGAGTGCTGTGTTATAGGTACTTGTTTCCTGCACCTGACAGCCACTATATGAGATCGATCCTGAGCTGTAACCCTGGAGATAATATGTTTCAACTCCCAGGGGTAATAGGCTAGTATCTTCTGCTCGGGAGTAAAGCTGAAGGGCTGGCAGCGTGTCTAACCCTGTCTGTTCCTGCAGTTCCCTCTGCCAATTATCAATGTGGTGGGCATGCACAGCTGTTGCACCACAAATCAGCTAGCAGCGACTGTTCTATCCAAAAGGTCCTACTGCAACCCCCACAAAATATTGCGACCCAAGCTGCACAGTAAGGGCTATTACAATCAAAGCAATTTCGTTCTGCAGGCCCCCAAATATGAAAACCTCACAAGGCACTGATGGTGTCTACTAAGTCCACGATGTTTTTACAGCATCTCACACTCCTATCAACGGCTTTCGAATATCCTCTCAGCTGATGTAGCAATGGTCGCAAGGTGATGAAGGCTTTCTCCTCTATCCTCTTCTTGCCCTCGTCTGTCAGGTCTTGAAGGAGTCGCTGCATCAAGAACAGGTTTAGTCCATTTCGCGGGTACCCACACTGTTCCTGTTTGGGTAGAAACATAAAGATATCCCCGTCCCCAAAATACAACCTTAGCGGGTCTTGCCACTGCCCTAATTTTTGGGTCTCAGTACTTTACCCATATTTCTTACCCTTCTTAGTAGCCCTCTGGGGTTATAGCGTATTATTGCTGGGGGCTGCTCTGTGTCCCCAAATGCACACAGATGATTAATGACAAACAGAGCTTTTAGTAATCTTGAGTGGGGATCCTTGATCTCCTCATGTTTGGCAAGATACCTTTTCAAAGTCCCGTTAGCCCTTTCAATTATTGCTTGTCCTGTAAGCAAGTTCGGAATTCCCGTGATGTGTTCAATTCCCATGTAGTTAAAAACCTCTCTATGCCCTTACTGGTGTAGGCAGGACCACTGTCTGTTTTATCTGCTTAGGTATTCCCATTACTGTGAAACAGCTGCTGAGGTGCCTTTCTACATGCAAGGTTTTCATGTGTAACATCCATCTGCTGAATTTCATTCGGTGATGTTTTTCCTCGCGGATTGACACCTAGCCCCTAATCCACACCTCTGTTATGACGGCTGCAAATAGGGCAGGCCCTGACTATAGCTGTTGCCTCTGTCAACAATATCCGAAATTCCTGTTGCAGTCCTTTTGCATTCTGGTGAAATATAGAGTGAGCCTCCCCTGGCTAACCTTTGCCCTGGCATAGGTGAGCCTTTGTGTTATTAGACCATTTATCTGCCCTAGCATTGCCCCTCACCCAGACCAGAAGAGACCCTGACCCAGAAAGCCTCAGAGTGCGTGAAAAAATCCTGAGCAGGTAGAGAATGAGAAAAGATAAGCCAAACCCTGAAAGAATTTTTCTGATCCTGTAGACTGAGAT
>JALJVW010000793.1:0-13301 GCA_024865655.1 Emberiza elegans
TGGCCTGCAGTGTGCACTGCAACCTGTGTGCAGGAGCAAAGCCCAGGTCACAGTGGAGGCTGGCGCTGGCAACAAGGGCATGTGGGGCGCTGGGAGGACTGGGACCTGTTGGACGGTTAAGGAAGGTGTCCTCCTGGCATGCTCTCCAGAAATTACCAGCTTCCACTGGTGGCATCTGCTGTGGTGAGGACAACATGGAAGAGCAGAGCCACAAACAGGCAAGAGGAAAAAGGATCATGGCCGGCCCTGGCACTGGGCACCTGGACAATCACCCAGATCACCAGAGTTGCCTGCAAAGAAGCAGCCCAAGACAGCGCTCAGTGCCGAGGTGTCCATGGGGCAGGGGCCCAAGGGCAGATGCAGGAGGAGCAATGGGCCTGGTGCCCCTGAGCCTGCCTCAGACCAGGGTTCAGCCCATGCCTGGAGGCATGGAGAGGATGGAGAGCTGCTGGTGAGGTGAGAGGGGCAAGGGAAGCAGAGTTCCAGAAACCACAGCCAGGGCACAAATGTCCTTGTTGCCCCCATCAGAGGTGCATGTGCTGTGCAGTGGCCAATCCTCCATCATGCAGAGCAGTCTTGGCAGCACTTTTCCACGGCTGGTCCCAGTGATCCTATGGTTCTCATATCATTGCAGCAGCTCTGTGGGATCAGAGCTCTGTGTCAGGGGCACCTCAGTCCCAGTACCATGCCCTGTGCAGCTGTGGGGGCCCAGGTGACAGAGCCCCGGTGCCCTGAGGGGCAGGGAGGGAGCATTGGCAGCAGGCTCCTTGGGAAACAGAGGGCCTGAGGGTCCTGGACTCTCTCTGCCTGTCTGGCACACCCCTAGCACAGGCTGTGCAGGGCCATGGGCCCCAAAGGCTGGGTGAGCCCTGAGCTGTCCAGGCATGTGGGTCCCGTACCTGTCACATGTTGGGGCACAGTGCAGGAGGGTCAGCACCACGTCAGCAGGGTGTTCTTCAGCCAGCCTCACAATGTCAATTTGCAGCCTGGCATCCAGAGTGACCTGGGACACCAGCCTCTGGTGAATGTTCCTTACAATGGCTGGCACCTGGAGGAGGCATGGGGAAGACTTGGAGACTGTCCTAGGCAGCAGCTTCCCCCAAGAAGTGCTTCCCTTCCTGCCACACTGTGCTGGCCTCAAAGGCTGAGGGGGCACAGTGACCATGGCTTGAGGGGACACACGATCTGGCAGGCCTCCAGGCCTAGTCCCAGGATGCTCACCTGCTGCTGAGAAGGAACAGCACTGTCTTTGAAAAAATCCATAGTGGGAGCGGGCATGTTGCCAGTATTTGTGATGCCCTGAGTCATTCTGGGTTCAGTGTTTCTGATGGGCATGCTCTCAGTCATTACCATGGGAACAGCCTTCACTCTTTGATAATTCATTGCATTGTTTCCTGAGTGTTCTGTCCATCCTGGGCTGGCATGAGGCTTTGCCTGGAAATGGCTCGGCCTGGAGTCAACGCTCAGCTTGGACCTCAGCTGCTTTGGTTCTGGTTTTTCTATGCTGAATGCACAGGAATTTCTGGAACATCTGCAGGAGAATAAAGGACAGGGAAGGCAGGGATGTTGCATGGCATGCTCCAAGCGTGGTGCTGGGCTGAGCAGGGACAGCAGGCCCAGCCCAGGTGGGGTGGCTGCAGGTACCTTCAGGGTTTTGTGCAAGCGGCCAGGGCCGGGTTCCTGCTCTTGTGTCTTGTCCAGGGCTGCATCTGGCAAAGAGCGAGAACAGCCAGAGCTGAGGGGCTGCGGGAGAGGCCGGAGAACACAGCCCAGCCCTGCACTGCCCAGGCAGGCAGAGCCTCAGGATGGCCCAGGGGATGGAGCACGGCCACTGCGGGGTGTCTGCCCTGCCCCTGTTCCATCCTGTCCATGGGCATGGCCCAGGGGATGGGATGGGATGGGATGGGACCAAGCTGGCTGCAGCCATCAGCCCTGTGGCCCCGCTCTGCCACTCACCATCCTTCAGTGGCTGGATCTGCTCTGGTTTTTCAGGCTGTTGTGCTGGGGCAGCTTCAGGGCTTCTCTTTGTTTTCCGTCTGAAGACTTTGAAGATGTTAAGGAATGTGCCTGCCATTCCAGAGTCTGGCATTAAGGGCACCTTCTAGAGAGATGGCTCGGGAAATCTGCAAGTCAACAAGTCCTCCAGGGCACCTGCAAAACAGACGGATAGAGAATGGCTCTGTCGTGATTCAGTCCTAATGCAATAACAGGGAAAATCAAACGTACAGAGGCATTGCGTATGGTTAACACAGAAGCTGTGGCTGTGTTTGAAATGGTGTCACATGAAAAATTCACTAAGTTCCACCAGGACTGGAATTCTCTTTCAAAGTCAGTGGCACTGTCCCAAATTATTTTCCGAATTTCAGTAGGAAAAGTGCCTTCTTCACCTTCTCTTATAATTGAAGCAGAAACTGACTGCATCCGCAATTGTGCTGGAATACAGCCGAGAGCCAAATATACATTGTTTTGTGTAGCACCGAGTGCATCAGTTAAAAATTTGTGATCATTTACATTTACTTGCTCCCAATTTGGTACTGTGTTTGATAGCAGCCACTGGTGTGTTCACAAAGCCAATTAAGGACAACTGCAGTGGTTGTTGTGATTTGATCAAATCTCTAATTGTGACAGCCAATTTATTCAAGTTCAATTAATTCACATATCATGTGTAATATTGTCACCTGGTGTTACCATAAGGGAAGGGAAAACTATTTCTGTTGTCCGTCGCTAGTGTTATCATGGTTTATCATGTCCCTCGGAGTTCTTCTGAAAAAGTAAACACAACAGACTCTGCCACAAAGAGACAGGAAAAGTTAGAACAATGGAATTGTCTGAGATGTTTTGAACACCAGTGGTACTTCCCCAACAGCAGTGGGGGTGCCCACCAAAACAGGTTGTCCAGGGTAATGTGCTGGGTTCTTGAAATCATCTGGTCTCTGTAGTGAAGGAATTATGCTTGGAGCTGTTGGGCAAAAAGCAGTGATTTTGGAACACCCATTTACCCCCCATCTATAGTAAGAAGTCCATTCAATCTTTTCACCTTTTGCCCAATCCTGCACACTTTTGACAGTAGAGTGACAAATATTATCATATTGAATTTCCTGTGGTTTTAGGAAAATTCCAAACCATCCCTGCAATGCTTTAACAGTATTATCTCCGGTAGTTTTTTTAAAAACATAGTCTGGGACTAACCCAAATATAAACACAGCATGGGACTCGGTGTAAATACAGACAAGAAAATAATTCTGTCCCTCACGCTGCAAAATACTCCATAAAGTTCACAGTTCCTCAACCTGAGCACTGCCTTCTCCCTCTCTGTTAGCAGAAGCAGAGGAGAGAGGAGGGGTTGCTTTAATCACAGAGGCAAGTTTGTGTTGGCTGCTCTCCAAGCAATACAAGTTTCTTGTATTGCTAAGGTTTTTTCCACTTCTACGAGAGCTAAGCTAACCACAAACAATCCTTTTTCCCAGGTAGTGTATCTTTTCTCAGCATCTTTGAAACCACAGGAATAGAAACCAACAGGCCTTGTTGGACCCTCAGGACCCTGCTGCCAAATGTGTACTGACAGTCCTGAGGAGGCAAATCCCCATTCCACCTGAAAGGGATCTGTGGGATGGACAGGATCCAGTGCTTGGTGAGCTGTTGCTTTAAAAATCAGCAATTGCAATGCTTGCTCCTGAGAAGGAGTCCAATCCCATTTCACCCCTTTGCTCAGCAAGTTATAAAGGGGAACAAATGGGTCGTTCTGGTTACTAAGACATCTATCTGGTGTTTCTACAGGAGATATAGCTACTGTGGTTTTTGAAGGAAAATTGCTGTAGGTTTAAGTGTTTCTGAAAGCCCTAGAATTAAAGGGGTCATAATTTCAGGCTTTACAGGTGATTGCATTGGTAACTCATAGCTTGTAGTTGATTTTCTTTCATGCATCATTTGCAAGCAAGCAGCTTTGTGAATGTTTTCCAGGGGTTGGCCGGGGGTACCAGCTCTGGTTAAAAGGTCTCCCCTTCCCAAGGGGTTGGGCCCCCCTACCCAATGAGCTGCACACTGAGTTAGGGACCATGGGATGCGTCTGTCTCCCGTTGTTAAGAACACCCCATGTCCCCAGCACCCACCGGCTTCTTGTTCTGACAAAAGAACCTGATCTCCCCCAGTGAGAGACACTTGGCATTTGTGTTCTGTTTCAGATTTGTGGGGGAGAAGCCCGTACTGCTTTGCAAGTTTTGTTAATTCAGTAGCAGTGTACTGGATTTCTTTGGTGGTTACGTGCAGGTCAAGATCTTCATTATTGATGTAGCTGCATTCTGCTTTAATTAGAGGTTTTATGCTATTGTAACAACAGTGTTCCCCACAATTTTTCATCAGAGCTAATGCTGTTTGAGGGTAATTTTGATTAAAGTGAGGAGTTCCTTCTTCTCTGCCTCTTTTGAGGAATCAGTGTTCTGTGAATTTTTAACATGCTCCTCTCTCAAGGCAGCCCGTAATAAATTATTTTAATTTCTTTCTTCATCTAATTGTTTTTGCAAAACTTCAAGTGGTTTTTGAATGGAGTGTATTGTAGCATTTTCCTCACTTCTTCGCCTAAAGTGAGTTTCTATGGCTGCTGTGAGGCAGGCTCCCAAAACTGAGCAGAGGATGGTTTTATTTTTGCCCAGTTTGACTTTTGTTTCCTGTTGAAAAGAACATATTCTATCAATAACATTTTCTAAGTTAAACCAATTGCAGTTTGCCCATTCTTCTCCTCCTGGAGAAGGCTTGGCATTGTATTTAGCAAGCAGAACATAAAATTCAGCTTTACCTTTTGCACTGAGGTTTTGAGTCATTTTGTGAAGGGACCAAAACCACGACAGGGAGATGCCAACTTAAGTTACACAATCTCACAGCCTTTGCTGTGTTCCACTTCGCTTCCCTGGGTGGGTGAAGAGACAGAATCTGCATGGGAGGCCCTGCTTAGCTTCTTCAAGTTGCCCCTTCCTTCCCAGACAGTGCAGATGCACACAAACACAACAGAATCAGTTCCCCCTTTTGCACTGAGAGATCTTCGGTGAAATTCTGGAGACAGAACCCTCAACAGAGTATGGGCATTGCTTTTCACCTGGGCATGTGCAGTTTGCAGGAAATTCGAATCCCACTCCTTGTGGAGTGAAACTTCCTTCCCCTGGTATAGACTGCACACAACCCTGCAAACCCCTCTGTCTGTCACAATCCTGTCCGTGACACCAATTTAATGTCATGATCCGTCCTTACGAATGGGTTCGTGATGGTTCGGGAATTGATGTCAGAGTGCAAAAAAACCCGACACAGCTCAGGGGATTTTGCAGTAATAATCAAAAACAAATGCACCTTTATGGAATGACCACAGCAAAATGCATTGGGGGGAATTGGGGAAAAGGGGAAGAATAAGAAAAAAGAGGGAGGAAGAGAAAGGAAGGTATATAGCTACCAAACATAGAGAGACGAAATCCTTTGAAGTCTTCAGTCGATGGAGTTCGCCTGGTCACATCAGGGGAGATCTCAGAGATTCTGGTCAATTCGAACTCTTATTATTGTCTTTTTAGATGGGGGAAGGGGATGAGTCTTGAAATCCAATTAAAAGTAGTAAAGAATAGTCTATTGTAATTTCTGGGGGAAAAAAAGGTATTGAAGAAGGGCACAAATAGTCCATATTCTCAGCAGTAAACGAGAGCCATTGTCTTCTTGGTCCAATGGCCACAGCTGCAGGCAAACATCTGGCTTTGGTCAGCTCGCCTCCCCCACACACCTCCCCTGGGCTGGGGGTTTCAGTCCCAGCTTTTGGGAGGAGGGGGAGCTTCTCCACATGGGGGGTCTCATGTCTCAGTCCTTGAGGGAGAGGCTTCTCCCATCTCAGTCCATCTGTCATGGTGGTTGTAAAGCAGATGTGGGGTCTTCTGTGGGGGACCACCAAAGGAACCCAGAAAAGTCCAGCCAGGCTGAGAGGTGGGGAAATGCCAGGGCCATTGTTGTGAAGCAGGCACAAGGGAGGAAAAGGGCAAGGTGTCCCCCTTCTCCTTTTCATTAGGTTCAGTCTTCCATGGAAACAAACACACCTGCAAACAACAGCTTGGCAAGCCAAGGGCTTTGCTCAGGCCTCAGGGTCTTGGTGAACAACTCTCCTGAGCAACACCAGGATTCCAACCAGGGACTTTTGTCGGTGGTCCCAGTTTCTGTCCTTTTCACGACGATGGTGAGGCAGATGAGAGAAACTTTGGACAGAGACTGACACCGTCCTCAGCCACCCCCAGGGCAGTGCGGGCCAAGCCCAGGGACACTGCAGGGTCACGGGGACACCGCACAGGAGCCACCAGGGACATGGCACTGCCACCCGTCCAGTGGCACCAGTTCAATACCAGTGTCCCTGTGCCACTGCCACCAATCCCGTCCCGATGTCCCCAGTTACATCCCACTGTCACCAACCCACTGCCACCAGTCCAGTGTCCCCAGGGCTGCCCCACTGTCACCACCCCAGTGTACTCAGTTCCATCCCAGTGCCAGTTCTGTCCCTCTGTCACCACCCAAGTGCCACCGCTCGGTGTTGTGAGAGTCTGTCCGAATTTCCCTCATCTGCCTCACGATCATCATTGGGGACCACTGAAGAGAAGACCCCCCCTGTCTTAAATCTCCGGCTCCAAAGGAGAAAGTCATGTGCCTGAGATCTGAGAGCATTGATAAGTTATTGTTTTTACAGGTGTTGTTTGCTGTATGCTACACTGAGCCCAATGAGAAGAAGAAAGGGGCACCATGCCCTTTTTGCAACAACAGCCTTGGGAGCTGTCCCACCTCTTGGCCTGGCTGGACTTCTCCCGATTTCTGGGTGGTCCCCCCACAGAAGGCCCTCACCCGTTTTACAACCACCGTGACAGACAGACTGAGATGTAAGGAACCTCTCCATCAAGGACTGAGACATGGAACCCCCATGTGAAAAGGCCCCTCTGCTCCTCCCAAGGACTGGGACTGAAACCCCCAGCCCGGGGCAGGTGTGTGGGGGAGGCAAGCTGACCAAAGCGAGATGTTTGCCTGCAGGTTGTGACTGCTGGACCAAGGAGACAATGGCTCTCACTGACTGCTGAGAACATGGACTACCTGTTACATCTATTCCTTATTGTATCTGTTTCCCCCCATCGCAATTTCCAATAGAGTTATCATAATAAAAACCTCAGAGTTAGCGAGAGACTTCGAGATCTCCTCAACGTAACAGGCGGATCCTCGACTGGACTGGACCAAAGGACTTCGTTTCTACGTTTGGTAGCTCTATCCCCCTCTTTCTCTCTCTCTCTCTCTTTTGTCTCTCTCTTCCTCTATCTTTTTCTGTCCCTTAATCTCTATCGCATTTTGCTGTGGTCATTCAATAAAGGTGCATTTGTTTCGATTATCACTGCAAACCCCCTTGTACCGTGTCGGTTCTTTTTGCACCCTGAGATCAAATCCACGAACCATCACGAAACCCGTCCGTGAGGATGGATCGTGACATCCCCGAGGACCCCTCCCCAAATCCCCCACAAAGCCCCCCCAGACCCCGCTAAAACCCCCTTAGGTTTCCCCCAGACCCTCCCCAAATCCCCCCAAACCTCCTCAAGACCCCTCCCCAAATTCCCCTCACGACCCTCCTGATTGGTTGGATCGGGCGCAAAGGGAGGCCGGTGTTCCGGAGGGGAGGCCTGCGGTGATTGGTTAATTTGGGGAGGGGTCCGCCGTGATTCGTTAATTTGGGAGATGAGGTGCCCAGTAGTTGGATGGTTTAGGGCGGGGCACACCGCTATTGGCTGAGAAAAGCCCTGGATTTTGAAGGGAACACTCCCGATTTTGGGGGGGAAAACTCTCGGATTTTTAAGGAAAAATTACCATTTTTTGCAGGAGAAACATTCCTGGATTTTTTGACCCCACATGACCCCAAATAACCCCACACTCGAAAAAACCCCCAAATAACCCCAAAACCCCCCAAACAATACGTAAAAGTCCCCCAAATAACCCCAAAAAATCCAAAACACCCCAAAAAACCAAAAACCCTCAAATCAAACCAAAAATTATTTCAAGTACACTTAAAAAAGCCCCATATACAGCAACATATACCCCATGAACCCCAAATAATTCCAAATAAGCCCAAAGAAACCCAAATAATTCCAAATAACCCCAAATAAACAGAAACACAACAAGTATTTATAGTCCATAAATAACCCCAAATAAACCCCAAACTCTAAATAAACCCAAAGAAACCCCAAGTAACCCCAGTTCCTCCCATCCCACCCCCAAAAGAGATCCAGACCAATCAGAACGCGCGGCACTGATGACGATCCACTTCCTGGGCAGAAACTCAGAGCACTGGCCCCTCTCAGCGATTTTCAGCCAATCAGCGCCCGGCCCGACTCTGACTCATCACTTGCCAGGCTCAGACCAAGGCCTCTCACTGCGGTAAATAATCAGAGACCGTGCGGGGTAATTTCCAGCCAATCAGAGCGTGTCTCGCTGATGACTCATCAGTTGTCAGGAGCGGAATTTGGGGAGGGGGGGAAGGTGACCCTGGGGATGGGCTGGGGACCCCAAATTAATCCAAAACGGGGTCGGGACCCCAAAACGGAGCAGGAGGGGCCTGGAGCCCCCAAAACCAAACACGGGGGAGGGGACTGGGGGAACGATTGGAAAGGGGAGGGAGAGTGGGGAAAAGAGGGGGTGGGACCCCAAAATTGAGCTGGGAGGGGAATGAGATCCCAAAACTGAGCTGGGAGGGGGATGGGACCCCCAAACAGGATGAAGCCAATTTTGTTCCTGGAATATGTAAAGTAGTTTATGGATATGGAAAAAGTCTATGAATATGCAATGGGAGACAAGGACCATCGAGCAAAGGTTATTATGGCCACCAAGACCCCCCAGTTATTTTCGAGGACACCCCTTAATTAATCTGGTTTTAATTACATCAGCCTGTTGCATATTCAGAGACCCTCATGCATATCCATAAACAAATTGTCATATTTCAGGAACTATTTTACATGGCCCGTCCTTGGGCATGTCTCCCCATTTCAGGAGCCTCCACTGAAATGGAAAATGTAAACCCTCTCCCTTTGATTAATAAATTATTAATTAAAAATAAAATAATAATAATAATAATAATAGTAATAGTAATAGTAAACTATTAAAATAATAATTAATTTTGAAATTAAGGGGCCCTCAGGCAAAGATATGGGAGTAGAAAAAACAGTTCTTTATTAGGAAAAATTAAAAATACAAAGGCAGCAGTACAAACAAAAACTAAAAACAGTGCAGAGTCTGAATCCTCTGGGAATCCAGTGAAAAGGGTTGATTGTCTCACAATCAAGTGGGAAAAGGGCTGATCTCTGGGAATCCAGTGGGAAAAAATTTATCCTCTAGGAATCCAGGGGGAAAAGCTGAAATTTTGGGAATCCAGTGGGAAAAAGGCTGATCCCTTGGGAATCCAGTGGGAAACGCTGAGATTTTGGGAATCTGGTGGGAAAGGGCTGATCGTCTGGGAATCCAGTCGGAAAGGGGTGATCCTCTGTGAATCCAGTGGGAAAAGGGCTGATCCTTTGGGAATCCATTTCTTACCCCCCAAAGACAGGGCAAAGGCAGGGCCATGGAGTTTTTATAGGGTATCCCAAGGGTGGAGTTGGGGTTTGGGACAGGGGAGGAGTTCTTAGCAACACAAGAAGGGTGAGATCAAATTCCTGCCTCTTAGCAACAGCAGCACTCCACACAGAACGGGTCCCCAAATCCTAAATTCCCTCTAAAACAACTGAGAAATGATGCAACTTCAGATATATTCCATCAATTTCCTTTATTTAACCCAGTTTTGGGTGTTTTTAAAGAATGAAGGTGAAGCAGAGGAAAATTAAGGCCAAACCAAAAGGCTAAGCAGCCAGGGCTGTTCCCAACATGGATCACAGGGAATGTGAGTGACCAGGGCTGTGCCCAAAGTGCCTCCTCCAGGGGGGGGTGGAGCTGGAGCAGCGCATGAAGCTTGGCCTGCACTTGGGGCACTCGCAGGGCTTCCCTTAGTGGTGCCTCTGTTGGTGTCGGGTCAAATCAGAGCTGCTGGAGAAGCTCTTCCCACACTGGGGACACTCGTAGGGCCTCTCCCCAGTGTGGATGCGCCGGTGGGTGATGAGGGTGGAGTTGTACTTGAATCCCTTCCCACAGTCAGGGCATTGGAAGGGCCTCTCCTCTGTGTGACTCCGATAGTGCCGGAGGAGATCTGACTTCATCCGAAACCCCTTCCCACACTTGGAACACTCGTAGGGCCTCTCCTCTGTGTGGATCTTTTGGTGGACGATCAGACTGGAACGGTGCCTGAAGCTCTTCCCACACTCCCCACACTCGTGGGGCCGTTCCCCAGTGTGGGTCCTCTGGTGTCTGATCAGGGTGGAGCTCCGGCTGAAGCTCTTCCCACATTCCTCACACCTATGGGGCCTCTCCCCAGTGTGGATGCTTCGGTGCCTGACAAGATAGGAGTTCTGCCTGAAGCCCTGCCCGCAGTCGGGGCAGCGGAAGGGCCTCTCCTCTGTGTGCGTGCGCTGGTGCTTGAGGAGATTGGAGCTGGCATGAAACCTCTTCCTGCACTGATCACACTCGTAGGGCCGTTCCCCAGTGTGGGTCCTCTGGTGCACGATCAGCTCGGAGTTCCACCTGAAGCTCTTCCCACACTCGACGCACGTGTGGGGCTTCTCCCCATCATGGAGCTGCTCATGGAGCACCAGCCTCGAGCTCTGGCTCCATCTCTGGCCGCCTTCCCGGCCCAGGCTGGCTCTCTCCCCCTCAGATCCCCGCCAGCTGTGTTTGCAGCCCCTCCTCGTGTGGCATCTCCGGGCTTTTTCCTCCCCGTTGGCTTCCTGTCCCCTGGAGCTGCTCAAAACAGCCTCTTCCACCAGGTTCTGCCGTGGGGATTTGTCCTCCCTGCTCTCCATGCTCAGCTCCTGCTCTGGGGGAGGAAGGACAAGGACAGGATGGGATTTGCCTCCATGCCACAGGCAAGGGCAAGGAGATCCCCCCAGGGCTGAGCTGCAGCCGGGGCCGTGCTGGGCTGGGAGATGGAGCAGCACAGAGGGGAAAGGGGCACTCATCGCCAGCTCGGGGCTGTGCACAAATCACAAACAGGACGGGACTGCCAGGAACCCTTGAGCTGTTTTATTTCCCACCATCTGTCTCATTACTTAGTTATGACAATGGGAAGATGCCAGCAGCTCACATCCCAGGTCCCAGACAAAGAACTTCATGTTAACACTTACTTTAAAAGGAGACCAATCAAAAAAGCAAAAGCATATTGACAGTAGTTCTGCACTATGGGCATTTGATGGTTCCTGCTTCTCCATTTCAAATACAATACCTGCTCTGTAAGCCTTTAAACACAATGGACAGGCTCCATTGGGCTTTGAACTTCCTAATGCCACTAGATATACTTTTCTGCAGGTTAGGGAGTTATTCTAGATAAGTGTTAACACACAGACCATTGTTCTATTTCTCCCTACTTTCACTTCTTATATAATTTTCTGTGACTGGGCTGGGAGCTCTAATCACAGTTCTACTGTCTTTGAGGCTTGTCTTTTGGGCTTTCCCAAAACCCTCTGATTTTAAGGACTCCCAGAGACACTGACTTCCTCCTCACCTGCCTCAGTGTCCCAGGGCATCTTCCTCTTCCTCGCAGCCTGCCTGGGTTGGCAATGGGAAATCCTGGTTTGGGAAAACAAGGGATAAGCATGTTGAGTTTGAAGGCCCCTCTGCCCAAGTCCATCTCTACAAGTCACTGGACACCTGGGCTCCAGAAAAACCTCCCAAACACCAAGATTCAGCCCTGAAAAAGCCTCCCAGGAGTTCCCCCATGTCCCTGGTCCCTCCCCTTTGGTGTTCAGGGGTCCCCCCTGTCCCAGCTGCTGGGGTCACGCTTGGATTGGGGGTCCCCTTCTCCTCGGTGCCCGCCCTGCCCAGGCTGCTGGCAGTCCCAGCAATCCCAAAAGCTCCCCCTCTTGGCTCTCCCCATTTCGGGATGCTGGGGCTGTTTGGGCTCCCAGGCTCCCTTCTCCCCTCATTCTCTGCTCGGGGCTGCAGCGGCTCCAAGGAGTCCCCCCCCCCTGCCCCTCTCCAGGCTCTTGAGGCTCCCGCCAATGGCGGCGCTCCCCCTCTCTGGGCTCCCCCACTTTGGGCTCCTGGGGACACAGGGCTCTGCTCCTCAGGCTGCCTCTGCGGCAGCCGCCACCGCCACCCCCGATGTCCCCCCAAGGGGCCTTTTCCGCTCAGCCTTGGACTTCTTCATTCTCCAAACATCCCCCAAAAACCCAACTGGGAGCAACTGGGAGTGACTGGGAACATGCTGGAGAGAACTGGGCTACACTCGGAGATACTGGGAGTGACTGGAACAAAAGTGAGGGGGAAAGAGAGCAACTGGAACCATGTGGAGCACAACTGGTTCATACTGGCAGGGACTGGGAGCACACTGGGCTCATCTTTGGATCATACTGGGAGGGACTGGACTAATACTGGGAGGATCTGAGAGACTGGGAACACACCCTGCACATCATCCCCATACTGGGCCTGACTGGGAGCAACTGGGAGCGCTGGCAGCAAATGGCATCATACTGGGACTGACTGGGCTGATCTAGGGAAGCAACTGGAACCATGCTGGAGGCAGCTGGGACCATACTGGGGAGATTGGAAGCAACTGGGATTATACTGGGACCACACTGGGAGGGCTGGCATGTGACTGGGATCAAACTGGAGCTTACTGGGATCATATGGGGGGATGAAAGGGAGTGACTGGGATCACACTTTGGGCTACTGGGGCAGCTGAGAGAAACTGGGATGATGCTGCAAGCAAACTGGAGGAAATGGGAAGGACTGGATGCATGCTGGAGGCAACTGGGATATTCTGGGCATGACTGGGGGATCATACTGGGAGAACTGACACCTTCCTGGGGCCACTGGCAGTGCCTGGAAATGACTACAGACATGCTGGGGGCAACTGGGATATACTGGGAGTGTCTGGAACCATACTGGGGGACTGGAACCACACTGGGAACAACTGGGACCATGCTGGGGAGAACTGGGACCACACTGGGGGCAACTGGGAGTGAGTGGGACCATGCTGGGAGGGACTGGGATCATATGGGGGAGTGACTGGGACTACAGCAGGGGCAACTGGGATCAACTGGGACCATACTGGGAGTGTCTGTAACCATAGGGGGAGTGATGGAAGCACACTGGGAACAGCTGGACCCATGCTGGGAGCAACTGGGATCACTCTGGGGCACTGGCATCAGACTGGGAATGTCTGGGAGCAACTGAGATTA
>JALJVW010000796.1:0-61730 GCA_024865655.1 Emberiza elegans
ATTTTGAGGCCATTTTGGGGCCATTTTTAGGATTTGGGGCCATTTTTTATTTTTGCCATTTTGGGGCCATTTGGGGCCCATTTTGGGAGGGCCCTTTTTGGGGATTTGCAGGGGTTTGGGGCCATTTGGGGCCATTTTAGAGGATTTTGGGGCCATTTTGGGAGACCATTTTGGGGCCATTTGGGGGTTTGGGGGCCATTTTGGGGCCATTGTTGGGGATTTTGGGGCCATTTTGGGGCCATTTTGGGCCATTTTTGGTGCCATTTTGGGGCCATTTTTGAGGATTTTGGTGCCATTTTGGGGCCATTTTGGGCCATTTTGGGGATTTTGGGGCCATTTTGGGGCCATTTTTGGGGATTTTGGTGCCATTTTGGGGCCATTTTTGGGGCCATTTTTGGGGCCATTTTGGAGGCCATTTTGGGGATTTTGGGGCCATTTTGGGGCCATTTTTTGGGCCATTTTTGGGGCCATTTTGGGGCCATTTTTGGGGCCATTTTTGGGCCATTTTGGGGCCATTTTTGGGGATTTTTGGAGCCATTTTTGCCATTTTTGGGGCCATTTTTGGGGCCATTTTTGGGGCCATTTTGGGGCCATTTTGGTGCCATTTTTGGGGCCATTTTTTTTTTTTTTTGGATTTTTGGGAACCATTTTGGGCCATTTTGGGGCCATTTTTGGGCCATTTTGAATTGCCATTTTGTGGCCATTTTTGGGGCCATTTTTGGGGCCATTTTTTGGGATTTTTGGGGCCATTTTTGGGGCCATTTTGGGGCCATTTTGGGCCATTTTGGGGCCATTTTTGGGGCCATTTTTGAGGATTTTGGTGCCATTTTTGAGGATTTTTGGAGCCATTTTTGGGATTTTGGGGCCATTTTGGGGCCATTTTGGGGCCATTTTGGGGCCATTTTGGGGCCATTTTTGGTGCCATTTTTGGGCCATTTTGGGGCCATTTTGGGGCCATTTTTGGGGCCATTTTGGGGCCATTTTTTGAGGCCATTTTGGGGCCATTTTTGGGGCCATTTTGGGCCATTTTGGGCCATTTTGGGGCCATTTTTGGGGCCATTTTTGGGGCCATTTTGGGGCCATTTTGGGGCCATTTTTGGGGCCATTTTTGGGATTTTGGTGCCATTTTTGGGGCCATTTTGGGGCCATATTTTGGGGCCATTTTGGGCCATTTTTGGGCCATTTTGGGGCCATTTTTGGGGCCATTTTGGGCCATTTTTGGGCCATTTTGGGGCCATTTTGGGCCATTTTTGGGGCCATTTTGGGGCCATTTTGGGGCCATTTTGGGGCCATTTTGGGGCCATTTTGGGGCCATTTTGGGGCCATTTTGGGGCCATTTTGGGGCCATTTTGGGGCCATTTTTTGGGGCCATTTTGGGGCCATTTTTGGGCCATTTTTTGGGGCCATTTTGGGCCATTTTGGGGCCATTTTGGGGCCAGGGCCATTTTTGGGGCCATTTTTGGCTTTTTGGGGCCATTTTTGGGGAATTTTGGGGCCATTTTGGGGCCATTTTTGGCCATTTTGGGGCCATTTTGGGGCCATTTTGGGGCCATTTTGGGGCCATATTGGACCATTTTTGGCCATTTTGGGACCATTTTTGGGGCCATTTTGGGGCCATTTTTTATTTTGGGCCATTTTTGAGGATTTTGGTGCCATTTTGGGGCCATTTGGGGGCCATTTTGGGGATATTTTTTTTTGAGGCCATTTTGGGGCCATTTTTGGGGCCATTTGGGGCCATTTTTGTGGCCATTTTGTTTTTTTATTTTGGGGAATATTTTGGGCCATTTTACAGGGCCATTTTAGGGCCATTTTGGGCCATTTTTTGGGATTTTGCAGGGCCCCAATTTTTAGGCCATTTTGGTGGATTTTTGGGGCCATTTGAGGATTTTGGTGGCCCCATTTTGGGGCCATTTTTTTAGCCTTTTTGGGGATTTTTTGGGGCCCAATTTGGGGCCATTTTGGGGCCATTTTGGGGGCCATTTTAGGTTTATTTTTGGGCCATTTTGGGCCATTTTGGGGGACCCATTTGGGGCCAAAATATTTTCACCATTTTGAGGTGATTTTGGTGCCATTTTGGGCCATTTTGGGGAGCCCTGGAAACCAAATTTTGTGGCCATTTTGGTGGGATTTTTTTTTGATTTTTGGAAAAACCTATTTTTGGGAGGCCATTTTGGGGCCATTTGGAGGATTTTGGGGCCATTTCCCAATTTTTGGCCATTTTGGGGCCTTTTTTGGGGCCATTTTCTTTGGCCATTATTTGGAGCCATTTGAGAAATTTTGGGGCCATTTTGGGGCCATTTTGGGAACTATTTACCCATTTTGGGCCATGGATTTTTGGGGCTATTTTCACCCAATTTGGTGATTTTGGGGCCATTTTTGTGCCATTTTGGGCCA
This sequence comes from Emberiza elegans, assembly GCA_024865655.1. Lineage (NCBI taxonomy): Eukaryota > Metazoa > Chordata > Aves > Passeriformes > Fringillidae > Emberiza > Emberiza elegans. The sequence continues at coordinate 2,395 of JALJVW010000796.1, forward strand.
TTTTGGTGCCGTTTTTAGGATTTTGGTGCCATTTTGGGGCCATTTCTGGAGCCATTTTGGGGATTTTGGGGCTTTTTGGGGCCATTTTGGGCCATTTTGGAATTTTTTTAAATTTTCATCCCATTTTGGGCCATTTTGGGGGAATTTGGCCTTTTCCCAATTTTGGTGGAATTTTGGGGCCATTCTTGGGGATTTTTGGGCCATTTTTGGTGGAATTTGGGAATTTGGGGCCATTTTGGGCCAATTTTGGGGGATTTTGGGCCATTTTGGGGGGATTTGCCAATGGACCATTTTTGGAGCCATTTTTGGGGATTTTTGAGCCATTTTGGTGCCATTTTTAGAATTTTGGTGCCATTTCTACCATTTTTTGTGGCCATTTTGGGGGATTTTATTTGGGATTTTTGGGAATTCCCCCAAAACCCCAATTTTTGGGCCATTTTGGGGCATTTTTCCCTTTTTGAAATTAAAATTTTTTTCCCCAAAATCCCATTTTGACTCCCCATTCACCCCCATTTGGGGATTTTGGTGATTTAACCCCTCCATTTTTGGATTTTTTAAATTTTCCCAAAATTTTGGGCAATTTTGTGGATTTTGGGTGGGAATTTTTCAAGATTTCTAAAGCCCCAAATTCCCCAAATTTTCAAACCCCAAAAATTTGTCCCCAATTTCCCAAATTGATCCCAAAACCCATTTGGTGCCATTTGAGGTTTTCCCCAATTTGACCCCAAATTTTGGAATTTTGCCATTTTGAATTTGAGGCCATTCCCAAACCATTTTAGAATTTTAATGGAATTTTTGGGAAATTTTAGGAATTTTGGGGATTTTTGGGGCCACTTTTGGAATTTTGGGACCATTTTGAAAATTTGGGGCAAGCCCCTAAAATTTTCAGGAATCCCCAAAAAATTTGGAAATTTTCCCCAAAGGCCCCCTTAAAAAAATTCCCCAAATTTTCCCCATTTTCTAAAATCCCCAAATTTCCCCCCAAACCCCTGGAATTTTCTCAGAACTCCCGGAATTCCCAAAATTTGGGAATTTTGGGATTTTGGGATTTTTGCCATTTTGAGGGACCCCAACCCCCCCAAATTTTCAAGTCCCCCAAATTTTCCCAACCATTCCCCAAAATCCCCAAAATTCCCCAAAGGTCCCCAAAATTCCCTAAATTTCCCCCCAAATTCCCAAATTTCCCCCAAGGCCATTTCCCGGAACTCCCAGAATTCCCAATTTTGGGGAATTTTGGGGTATTTGGGGAATTTTGTAACCTCATTTGTGGGACCCCCCCAAATCCCCCTCAAATCCCCCCAAAAATCCCCAAATTTTCCCCAAATTTCCCCAATTTCCCCAAAAATTCCCCAAATTCCCCCAAAATCCCAAATTCCCCCAAACCCCAGGGAAGTTGGGGAATTCCCAAAATTTGGGAATTTTGTGAAATTTGGGGTTTTTTTGGAGCCTCGGGAGGACCCCAAACCCCCAAATCCCCCCTCAAAATCCCAAAAATTCCCCCAAAATTTCCCAAAAAAATTCCCCAAATTCCCCCAAAAATCCCCAAATTTCCCCAAACCCCTCCCAGATTTTGTGAATTCCCAAAATTTGGGAATTTTGGGAATTTGAGATTTTTTAATTTTCAGGGATCCCCAAACCCCCAAATCCCCCTCAAATCCCCCCCAAAATTCCCAAAATTCCCCAAAATCCCTAAATTCCCCCCAATTTTGGGTTTTGGGAGGAATTCCCATTTTTCCCAAATTTTGTGAATTTTCCCAAATTCTGGGAGCTATTTTGGGAATTTTTCAAATTTTTCATGGGGACCCCAAACCCCCAAATCCCCCTCAAATCCCCCCAAAAAATCCCCAATTTTTCCCCAAATTTCCCAAAAATTCCCAAAATTCCCCAAATTTCCCCCCCAAATTTTGGGGATTTCCCAAATTCCCAAAATTTGGGAAAAAATTTCACGGGACCCCCCAAACCCCCAATCCCCCCTCAAATCCTCCCCAAAATCTCCCAAAATTTCCTCCAAATCCCCCAAAATTTGCCCAAATTCCCAAAAATTCCCCAAAATTTTGGGATTTCCCAAACCCCTCCCAAAATTCTCAGAACTTTTGGAATTCCCAAATTTTTGGGAAATTTTTTTTTGGGCTCATTTTTGGGGAAAATGGGAAAAAGGCCAAATCCCCAAAATCCCCAAAATTCCCCAAAAATGGTGGAATTTTTCCCCAAATTTCCCCCAAAATCCCCAAATTTCCTCCCAAACCCCCTGGGAAAAAAAATTCCCAGAATTTTCCCATTTTTCCCAAAATTTTGGGAATTTTTGGAATTTTTCCCATCCCCTCCCAGGACCCCAAATCCCCCCAAAAATCCCCCCAAAAACCCCCAAAAATTGGGCCCCAAATTCCCCAAAATTCCCCAAATTTTGGGGGAAACCCCTCCGATTTTTTAGAATTTTGGGAATTTGAGGGGAATTCCCATTTTTGGGAATTTTTGGGAATCCCCCAAAATTCCTGGGCCCGCCTTTGTCTCCGGGGGGAACCCCCAGGGACTCCCAGATTTGGGGGAATTTTGCGGTAAAATTTTGGGGACCAAAAGCCATTTTGGGGAGCAAGGGGGGAGCCCTGGGGGAAAAATTTCAGGAATTTCAGTAAAATTTGGGGAAAAAGGTGGGGGGAAAATGGGGGAAAAATTGGGGGAAATTTGGGAATTTTAGGGAATTTCTGGGGACAAAATCCCAAAATTTCAGGGGGAAAATGGGGGGAAATTTTGGGGAAAAACCCCCAAAAAAATCAAAAGGGGAAATCCCAAAAATTTGGGAAAATCCCAAAATTTTGGGGAAAATCCCAAAATTTGGGGGAAAATGGGAAAAATCCAAATTTTGGGGAAAATTGGGGAATTTCTGGGACAAAATCCGAAATTGGGGGGGGAAATGGTGAAAAAAATCCTGGAAATCTGGGAAGGAAAAATGGGGGAAAATCTTGAAAAATTTTGGGAAAAATGGGGAAATTTGAGGGGAAAATTTTAAAAATCCCAAAATGGGGAAAATCCCAAAATTTGGGGGAAAAATGGGGAAAAATCCGGAATTTCTGGGAGAAAATCCCGAAATTTCAGGGGGAAAATGGGGAAAAAACAAAATGGGGAAATCCCAAAAATTGGGAGGGAAAATCCCAAAATTTGGGCGGAAAATGGGAGAAAATCCCGAAATTTTGGGGGGAAAATGGGGAAAAAAATCAAAGTGGGGAAATCCCAAAAATTCGGAGGGAAAATCCCAAAATTTGGGCGGAAAATGGGGGAAAATCCTGAAATTTTGGGGGGAAAATCCAGAATTTCTGGGGGAAAATCCCGAAATTTCTGGGGGAAAATGGTGAAAAATCCTGGAAATCTCAAGGGGAAAATGGGAGAAAATCCTGAAATTTTGGGAAAAATCAAAATGGGGAAATCCCAAAAATTCGGAGGGAAAATCCCAAAATTTGGGGGGAAAAATGGGAAAATCCTGAAATTTTGGGGGGAAAATCCGGAATTTTTGGGGCAAAATCCCAAAATTTCAGGGGGAAAATGGTGAAAAATCCTGGAAATCTCGAGGGGAAAAATGGGAGAAAATCCTGAAATTTTGGGAAAAATGGGGAAAAATCAAAATGGGGAAATCCCAAAAATTTGGGGAAAATCCCAAAATTTGGGGGAAAAATGCGGAAATTTTGGGGGGAAAATCCGGAATTTTGGGGGAAATTCCTGAATTTTGGGATGGGGAAATTTTCCACGGGACCCCCAGGGGAAAAATCCAGGGGGGCCCTGGGAAGGGAAAAAATCCAAAAATGAAAATTTTGGGGAAAAATGGAAAAATCCCCCAATTTCTAGGGGGAAATTTCAGGGGGAAAATCCCAAAATTTGGGAATTTTTGTGAAATTTTGGGGGAAAATGGGGAAAAATCAAATTTTGGGAAATCCCAAAAATTTGAGGGGGAAAATCCCAAAATTTGGGAAAATCCAAAATTTGGGGAAAAATTTGGGGAAAAAAAATGGGAATTTCTGGGACAAAATCCCAAAATTTGGGGGGGAAAATGGTGAAAAAAAAAATGGAAATCTGGGAGGAAAAATGGGGAAAATCCTGAAATTTTGGGGGAAAAATGGAAAAATCCCAAAAATTCGGAGGGAAAATCCCAAAATTTGGGGGGAAAAATGCGGAAATTTTGGGGGGAAAATCCGGAATTTCTGGGACAAAATCCCGAAATTTCAGGGGAAAATGGGAAAATCCTGGAAATTGGGGAAAAAAATGGGGGAAAAAATGGAAATTTTGGGAAAAATGGGAAAAAATCAAAATTTGGGAAATCCCAAAATTTGGGGGAAAATCCCAAATTTTGGGAAAAAAATGAAAAAATTTTGGGGAAAATCCGAATTTTTAGGGGACAAAATCCAGAAATTTCAGGGGAACATGGTGAAAAAATCCTGAAAATTTTGAGGGAAAAATGGGAAAAATCCCAAAAATTTTGGGAAAAGGGGGAAAATCAAAAAATGGGGAAATCCCAAAAATTTGGGGGGAAAAATGGGAAAAAATCCGGAATTTCTGGGAGAAAATCGCGAAATTTCAGGGGGAAAATGGTGAAAAATCCTGGAAATCTGGAAAAAAAATTTGGGAGAAAATCCACAAAAAAAAAAAAATTTTGGGAAAAATCAAAATGGGGAAAATCCCAAATTTTGGGGAAAATCCAAAATTTTGGGGAAAAATGCAGAAATTTTTTGGGGAATTTTGGGGGAAATTCCTGAATTTTGGGATGGGAATTAATGAATTAAATTTGGGACCCCCAGAATTTTGGGGGAAGGAGCCGGGGAGCCCTGGGGCTGGGCAGAAAAAAAAAAAAAGGTGAAATTTGGGAAAAATGGGGAAAATTGGGGGAAAAAATGGGAAAAAATCCGGAATTTCTGGGACAAAATCCCGAAATTTCAGGGGGAAAATGGTGAAAAATCCTGGAAATCTGGGGGGAAAAATGGGAGAAAATCCCGAAATTTTGGGAAAAATGGGGAAATCCCAAAAATTTGGGGGGAAAATCCCAAAATTTGGGGGGAAAAATGCGAAAAAGGGGAAAATCCGGAATTTCTGGGACAAAATCCCGAAATTTCAGGGGGAAAATGGTGAAAAATCCTGGAAATCTGGGAGAAAAATGGGAGAAAATCCTGAAATTTTGGGAAAAATCAAAATGGGGAAATCCCAAAAATTGGGAGGGAAAATCCCAAAATTTTGGGGGAAAATGGGGAAAATGCTGAAATTTTGGGGGGAAAATGGGGAAAAAATCGATTTTCCAGGGGAATTCCCAAAATTTGGGGTGGGAAAACCAAGAATTTTTGGGGGGAATTGGGGGAAAATCCCAAATTTCCTGGGGGAAATCCATCAAATTTTGGGGTAAAATTTCCAAAATTTGGGGAAAATTGGGAAAATTTTGGGGAAATTGGAAAATTTGGGGGAAATTTCTGGGATTTGGGACAAAATATTGAATTTTTGGGGGAAAAAATTTTGGGAAAAATCCTGGGATTTGGGGAAAAACTGGGGGGGATCCAAAATTGGGGAGGAAAAATGGGTAAAATTTGGGAAAAAATTAAAAAATTTGGGAAAATCCCGAAAATTTGGGGGGAAAAATGGAAAAAAATCCCGAATTTCTGGGACAAAATCGCAAAATTTCAGGGGGAAAATGGTGAAAAATCCGGAAATTTTGGCGGGAAAATGGGGAAAAATCAAAATTGGGAAATCCCAAAAATTTGGGGGGAAAATCCCAAAATTTGGGGGGAAAATCCCAAAATTTGGGGGGAAAAATGGGGAAAAATCCTGAAATTTTGGGGGGAAAATCCGGAATTTCTGGGACAAAATCCCGAAATTTCAGGGGAAAATGGTGAAAAATCCTGGAAATCTGGGAAGGAAAAATGGGGGAAAATCTTGAAATTTTGGGGAAAAATCCCGAAATTCTGAGGGGGAAATGCAGAAAATGGGGAAAATCCCAAAATTTGGGGGAAAAATGGGAAAAATCCGGAATTTCTGGGAGAAAATCCCGAAATTTCAGGGGGAAAATGGGGGAAAAAACAAATTTTGGGGGGAAAATCCCAAAATTTGGGGGAAAATCCCAAAATCCCAAAATTTGGGGGGAAAATGGGAGAAAATCCTGAAATTTTGGGGGGAAAATGGGGAAAAAAAAATCAAAGTGGGGAATTCCCAAAAAATGGGGGGGAAAATCCCAAAATTTGGGGAAAAATGGGAAAAAATGGGGAAAAAGAATTTCTGGGACAAAATCGCGAAATTTCAGGGGGAAAATGGTGAAAAATCCTGGAAATCTGGGAGGGAAAAAATGGGAGAAAATCCTGAAATTTTGGGAAAAATGGGGGAAAAATCCCAAAATTCTGGGGGAAAATCCCAAAATTTGGGGAAAAATCCCAAAATTTGGGGAAAAAAATGGGAAAAATCCTGAATTTTAGGATGGGGGGCAAGGGACCCCCAAATTTTGGGAAAAAGGGGGAAAAAAAAAATGGGAAAAAATTTTAGGGGAAATTAAAAATTTGGGGGGAAAATCCCAAAATTTGGGGGAAAAATGGGAAAAAATCCGGAATTTCTGGGACAAAATCGCGAAATTTCAGGGGGAAAATGGTGAAAAATCCTGGAAATCTTAGGGAGAAATGGGAGAAAATTGGGGAAATTTTTTGGGAAAAAGGGGAAAAAGGGGAAATCCCAAAATTTGAGGAAAATCCCAAAATTTGGGGGAAAAAAATTTTTGGGGGAAAATCCGAATTTCTGGGAAAAATTGGGAAAATTTCAGGGGAAAAATGGGAAAAATCCTGGAAATCTGGGAGGGAAAATGGGAGAAAATCCTGAAAATTTGGGAAAAATTGGGAAAAATTTGGGGCAGAAAATTTGGGAAAATCCCAAAATTTTGGGGAAAATTGAAAAATTTTGGGAAAAAATTTTGGGGGGAAAATGGGAAAATCCTGAAATTTGGGGGGAAAAATGGGGGAAAATCCTGAAATTTTGGGAAAAAAGGGAGAATTTTTTGAAATTTTGGGGAAAATGGGATTTTCTGGGGAAATTTTGGGGATTTTTTGGGGAAAATTTGGAAAATTTGGGGAAAAAAATCCAAAATTTTGGGAAAAATTGGGAAAATGGGAAATTTTGGGGGAAAATCCATCAAAATTTGAAAAATGGGACAAATTTGGAAAATTTCAGGGGAATTTTGGGAAAAAATTGGAAATTTTGGGGAAAACCCCAAAATTTTGGAGAAAAATTAAATTTTTGGGAAAAAATCAAATTTGGGAAATCCCAAAAATTTTGGGGAAAAGAAATTAAAAAATTAAAAAAAATTTTTGGAAATTTTGGGGGAAAATTGGAATTTTGGGGGAAAAGGGAATTTTAAGGGGAAATGGTGAAATTGGGGGGAAAAATTTGGAATTTTGGGAACGGGGGGAAATTTTGGGGCAAATGAGGAAAATTTTGGGGAAAAATTAAAAAATTTTGGGGAAAATCCGAAAATTTAAAAAAAAATTTTGAAACCCCAAATTTTTTTTTTAAAATTTGGAATTTTTGGGAAATTCCCAAAAAAAAGAAAAAATTTGGAAAAAAAAAGGAAATTTTGAGGGAATTTTTGGGAAATTTTGGGGGAAAAATGGGGAATTTTTCAGTTTTGGGGAATTTTTTTTGGGAATTTTGGGGGAAAAGGAATTTTGGGGAAAATTGAAGGGGTAAAATCGGGAAATTTTGAAAAAAAAAAATTGGGAAAATTTGGGAGAAAATTGAAATTTTTGGGTGAAAACCAAATTTTTGGGAAAATGGAAAATTTTTGGGAATTTGGGAATTTTAGGGGAAAAGGGGAAAATCCCCAAAAATTTAGGAAAAAAATGGGGATTTTTTTGGGAGAAAATTCGAAATTTTTGGAAAAAAAATGGGGAAAATTTTTGAAATTTTGGAAATTCCCAAAATTTTTGGGGATTTTTGGGAAAATTTTAAAATTGGGAATTTTGGGGGGAAAAATTGGGAATTTTGGGGAAATTTTGGTAAATTTTAAAATTGGGAATTTTTGGGGAAAATTAAAATTTTTTAAATCCTGATTTTTGGGGAAAAATGGGAAAAAAATTTTTTAAATAAAATGGGAATTAGAGGAAAATGGGAATTTTGGGGAAATTTTTGGGTGAATTTGGGGAATCTTTTAAAAATAGGAAATTTTGAAATTTTGGGGAATTTTTGGGAAATTTTGGGGCAAATTTCGGGAATTTTGGGGAAAAAAATTTGGGGAATTTTGGGGATTTTGGGGGGGATTTTTTGGGCAAAAATTTTGGTGATTTTTGGGTGGATTTTGGGGAATTTTTTTTTAATTTTTGAGAATTTTTTGGGAATTTTTAAAAAATATTTTGGGGATTTTGGGATGAAAGGAAAATTTTGGGGAAAATTTGGGAATTTTTGGGAACAAAAATTTTTTTTTTTTAATTTTTTTTGGATTTTTTAAAAAATTTTTTGGGAAAATTTTGGGAATTTTGGGAAAATTTTGGGAAATTTTTTGGAGATTTTTTTGGGGATTTTTGGGAACTCTTTAAGGAAATTTTGGGGATTTTTGGAGATTTTTTTTTAATTTTTGGAGAGATTTTTGGGGAATTTTTCAGTGATTTTTTGGGGAATTTTAAGGGGAATTTTTGGGGATTTTTTGGGAACTCTTGAAGGGAATTTTTGGAATTTTGGGGGAATTTTTGGAGAGATTATTTGGGAATTATTTGGGGAATTTTTAAAATTATTTTTTAGGAATTTTGGGGGAATTTTTTAAATTTTTTTTGGAATCCCAAGGGGAATTTTGGGAATTTTAAGGAATTTTTTTGGGGGGGAATATTTTGATTTTTTTTAAATTTTATGGAATTTTTTTGGATTTTTTTGGGAATTTTTAGAATTTTGGGAATATTTGGGGGATTTTTGGAATTTTGGAAATTTTTTGGGATTTTTTTTTGGGGAATTTTTGGGGAATTTTGGGAATTTTGGGGACTTTTTGGGGGAATTTTGGGGAATTTTTGGGGTTTTTTTTAATTTTGGGAATTTTGATTAATATTTTGGGGAATTTTTTAGAAATTTTTTGAAATTTTGGAATTTTTGGGGATTTTGGGAAATTTTTGGGAAATTTTTGGGGATTTTTGGAAACTTTTTGGGATTTTGGGGGATTTTTTGGGAATTTTGGGGAATTTTGGGGGAAAATTTTGGGGAAAATTTTTGGGGAATTTTTGGGAATTTTTGAAAATTTGGGTGAATATTTAAAATTTTTTTGGATATTTTTGGAAAATTTTTTTTTGGAAATTTTGGGGATTCTTTGGGGATTTTTGGGGATTTTTTTGCAGGATTTTTGGGGATATTTTGGGGAATATTTTGGGGATTTTTGGGACGATTTTGGGGTTATTTTGGGGATTTTTGGGGTGAATTTTTAGGGAATTTTGGGGGATTCTTTCTGGATTTTTTTTTTAATTTTTGGGGGATTTTTGGGGATATTTTGGGGAATATTTGAGCGAATTTTGGGGACTTTTAATAGGAATTTTTGGGGGAATTTTAGGGCATTTTGGGAATTTTGGGGGATTCTTTCTGGATTTTTTTAAAATTGTTGGGGGATTTTTTGGGGATATTTTGGGGACTTTTTAAAGGAATTTTTGGGGATTTTGGGGAATTTTTTGGGATTTTTTGGGAATCAGTGGTGAATATTTCCTGGATTTTTTGGGAAATATTTTGGAATTTTTAGGGGATTTTTGGGGGAAATTTTTGGAAACTTTCTGGGGATTTTTTGGGGGGATTTTTTGGGAATTTTTTGGGGATTTTGGGAATTTTGAAATTTTGGGGATTGGGAATTTTTGGGGATTTTTTGAATCATTTTTGGGACTATTTTGGGGAATTTTGGGGAATTTTGGGAATTTTAAAAATTTTTTAGGGAATTTTGGGGGATTCTTTCTGGATTATTTTTTAATTTTTGCAGGATTTTTTGGGGATATTTTGGGGAATATTTTGGGGATTTTTGGGACGATTTTGGGGGGTTATTTTTTTTGGGGGATTTTGGGAATTTTGGGGATTCTTTTGGATTTTGCCCCAAAATTTTGGGGATTTTTTGGGGATATTTTGGGGAATATTTTGGGGATTTTTGGGTCTATTTTGAGCAGATTTTGGGGGATTTTTGGGGTTATTTTGGGGACTTTTTAAAGGAATTTTTTGGGAATTTGGGGGCATTTTTTGGGAATTGGTGATGAATATTTTCTGGATTTTTTTGGGAAATATTTTGGAATTTTTTGTGGAAATATTTTGGAATTTTTGGATTTTTGAAAATTTTTTTGGGATTTTTTGGGAAATTGGAGGAATTTTTGGGGATTTTTTGGGAATATTTTGGAATTTTTTTTTTAATTTTTGGGGAATTTTTGGGGATATTTTGGGGAATTTTGGATTTTGGGGACGATTTTGGGAAGATTTTGGGGATTTTTGGGAATATTTTGGGGATTTTTTTGGGGGGATTTTTTGGGGATTTGGGGCATTTTTTGGGATTTTTTTGGGGATATTTTGGGGATTTTTTGGGAAATTTTTGGAATTTTTTGGAAATATTTTGGGGGATTTTTTGAATTTTGGGGAAAATTTTGGGGGATATTTTGGGAATTTGGGGGAAATTTAAAGATTTTTTTGGATATTTTTGGGAATTTTGGGGGAATTTTGGGGATATTTTCTGGATTTTTGAATTTTGGGGGATTTTGGGGACTATTTTGGGGAATATTAAAAAGGATTTTGGGGGGATTTTTGGGGATTTTTTGGGATATTTTTGGGGGTTCTTTTTTGGGGACTTTTAAAGGAATTTTTTTTTGGGAATATTTGGGGATTTTTGGGGGATTATTTGGGGAATTTTTCTGGATATTTTTGGGAATTTTTTGGAATTTGGAGGATTTTGGGGGATTCTTCCTGGATTATTTTTTAATTTTTGGGGGATTTTTTGGGGATATTTTTGGGGAATATTTTGGGGATTTTTGGGACGATTTTGGGGTTATTTTGGGATTTTTGGGGTGAATTTTTAGGGAATTTTGGGGGATTCTTTCTGGATTTTTTTAATTTTTGTGGGATTTTTTGGGGATATTTTGGGGAATATTTGAGTGAATTTTGGGGGATTTTTGGGACTATTTTGGGGACTTTTTAAAGGAATTTTTGGGGGAATTTTGGGGCATTTTTTGGGGATTTTTTGGGAATTGTTGGTGAATATTTCCTGGATTTTTGGGGGGAATATTTTGGAATTTTTAGGGGATTTTTTGGGGAAAATTTTGGGGACTTTGGGGAAATTTTTGGAAACTTTTTGGGATTTTTTGGGGGGATTTTTGGGGGATTTTTTTGGGATTTTTTTTAAATTTTGGGGGAAAATTTTTGGGAATTTTTGGGGATTTTTTGAATCATTTTTGGGACTATTTTGGGGACTTTTTAAAGGAATTTTTGGGGAATTTTGGGGAATTTTTGGGGTGAATTTTTAGGGAATTTTGGGGGATTCTTTCTGGATTTTTTTGGAATTTTTGCGGGTTTTTTTGGGGATATTTTGGGGAATATTTGAGTGAATTTTGGGGGATTTTTGGGACTATTTTGGGGACTTTTAAAAGGAATTTTTTGTGGAAATATTTTGGAATTTTTTTGGAATTTTTTGTGGAATTTTGGGAATTTTTTCAGGGAAAATTTTGGGGACTTTGAGGAAATTTTTGGAAACTTTTTGGGGATTTTTTTGGGGGATGTTTGGGGGATTTTTTTGGGGATTTTTTTAAATTTTGGATTATTTTGGGAAATTTTTGGGGAATTTTTTGGATATTTTGGGGAATATTTTGGATATTTTGGGGGATTTTTTGGGATATTTTGGGGACTTTTTTTTTTTGGAATTTTTGGGGGAATTTTTGGATTATTTTGGGGGATTCTTTTTGGATTTTTTTTGAATTTTTGGGGGATTTTTTGGGGATATTTTGGGGACTATTTTGGGGATATTTTGGGGAATATTTTGGGGAATTTTGGGGGGTTTTTGAGCAGATTTTGGGGATTTTGAAAATTTTTTGGGGATTTTTTGGATTTTTGGGATATTTTCCCAATATTCCCGGAATTTTGGGGGCTCCGTCCTTTTGGGGACTTTTAAAAGGATCGCCCTGGAATGGGGGAAAATTCCCAAATTTTGGCATTGCCCAAAAAATTCCCGATATTTCCTGCATTTTTTGGGAATATTTTCCCCATTTTCCTGATTTTCCCACCCAAATGGAATTTTCCCCCAAATTTCCAATTTTCCCCAAATTTTGGAAATTTTCCAATTTTTTTCCAATTTCCCCCAAATTTTCCTGGTTTCCCCCAAAATTGGGATTTTTCCACCTAAAATTTTTTTTGGGTCATTTTCCCCAATTTTCTTTAACATTTTTCCTGAATTTCCCCAAAAAATTCCCAATTTTTCCCCCAAAATTTCTGGATTTTTCCACCCAATTTTTGGGATTTTTTGGGATATTTTAAATATTTTCTAAAATTTTGGGGTTTAAAATTTCCCCCAAATTTTTCCCCATTTTCCCACCCAAATTCCCGATTTTCCCCCCAAAATTCCCAATTTTCCCCTAAAATTCCCAAATTTTCCCCTAATTTTCCCAATTTTTGGGAAAATCCCCAAATTTTCCCCGAAGTTTCCCAATTTTTCCCCTAAAATTCCCAATTTCCCCCCACAATTCCCGAATTTTCCCCCTAAAATTCCAATTTTTTCCCAATATTCCCAATTTTCCCACTAAAATTCCGAATTTTCCCACTAAAATTCCCAATTTTCCCACTTAAATTCCCAATTTTCCCCCAAATTCCTATTTTTTCCCCAAATTCCCAATTTTCCCCCAAAATTTCCAAATTTTCCCCCAAATTCCCGATTTTCCCCCCAAAATTCCCAATTTTCCCACTAAAATTCCCAATTTTCCCACTAAAATTCCCAATTTTTCCCAAAATTCCCAATTTCCCCCAAAATTCCCAATTTTCCCCCAAAATTCCCAATTTCCCCCCAAATTCCCAACTACCAAAATCCCATTTTCCCCAAAATTCCCAATTTTCTTCCCAAAATTTTTTTCCCCAAAAATTTCCAAATTTTCCCCTAAAATTCCCAATTTCCCCCCAAAATTTGGGAATTTTCCCCAAAATTCCCCTATTTTTCCCAAAATTCCCAATTTTCCCCAAAATTCCCAATTTTCCCCCAAAATTCCCAATTTCCCCCCCAAATTCCCGATTTTCCCCCAAAATTCCCAATTTTCCCCCCCAAAATTCCCGATTTTTCCCCAAAATTCCCAATTTTTCCCCCTTAAATTCCCAATTTCCCCCCAAATTCCCAATTTTCCCCCAAAATTCCCAATTTTGCCCCAAAATTTCCGAATTTTCCCCCAAATTCCAAATTTTCCCCCAAAATTTCGATTTTCCCCAAAAAATTTCTGATTTTCCCCAAAATTCCCATTTTCCCCAAATTCCCAATTTTCCCCACGAAATTTCCAAATTTTCCCCCAAAATTCCCCCAAAATCCACAATTTTCCCACTAAAATTCCCAATTTCCCCCCAAAATTCCCAATTTTCCCCCCAAAATTCCTGATTTTTCCACTAAAATTCCCAATTTTCCCCCCAAAATTCCCAATTTTCCCCCCAAAATTCCTGATTTTTCCACTAAAATTCCCAATTTGTCCCCCAAAATCCCAAATTTTCGCCCAAAATTCCCGATTTTCCCCCTAAAATTCCCAATTTTCCCCAAATTCCCGATTTTCCCCCTAAAATTCCCAATTTTCCCCCCAAATTTCCAAATTTTCCCCCAAATTTCCCAATTTTCCCCCCAAAATTCCCAATTTTCCCCAAAAATTTCCAAATTTCCCACCAAATTCCCAATTTTTCAAAAATTCCCCAATTTTTTTCCCCAAAAATTCCCAATTTCCCCCAAAATTCCAATTTTTTCCCCAAAACTCCCAATTTCCCCCCCAAAATTTCCAAAATTTTCCCCAAATTCCTAATTTTTCCCCAAAATTCCAAAATTTCCCAAATCCCCAATTTCCCCCAAAATTTCCCAATTCCCCCCAAAATTCCCCAATTTTCCCCAAAATTTCCAAAATTTTCCCCAAAATTTAAAATTTCCCCAAAATTTCCAATTTTCCCCAAAAATTCGAATTTTCCCCAAATTCCAATTTTCCCCAAAATTCCCAATTTTTCCACTAAAATTATCAATTTTCTTGCCAAAATACCCAATTCCCCCAAAATTTCCAATTTTTCCCCCCAAAATTTCAAATTTTCCACCAAATTCCCAATTTTTCCCAAATTTCAAAATTTCCAAATTTTCCCCCAAATTCCTATTTTTTTCCCAAAATTCCCAATTTTTCCCAAAATTCCCAATTTTCCCCCAAAATTCCCAATTTCCCCCAAAATTCCCAATTTTTCCCCAAAATTCCCAATTTTTTTCCCCAAAATTCCCAATTTCCCCCCAAAAACTCCCAAATTTTCCCCCAAAATTCCAATTTTTCCCAAACTAAAATTCCCCAATTTTCCCCAAAATTTCCCCAAAATTCAAGTTAAATTTTCCCCAAAAAATCCCTATTTTCCCCAAAATTCCTAATTTTTCCCAAAATCCCAATTTCCCCCCCAAATTCCCAATTTTTCCCCAAAATTCCAAAATTTTTTCCCCTAATTTTCCCAATTTTTCCCAAAAATTTCCCCAAAAATCCCAATTTTCCCTAAAATTCCCAATTCCCCAAAAATTCCCAATTTTCCCAAAATTTAAATTTTCCCAAATTTCCCCAATTTTCCCCCAAAAATTCCCAAATTTTCCCCAATTTTCCAAATTTTTCCCAAAATTCCCAATTTTTCCCAAAATCCCAAAAAATTCCAAAATTTTTTCCCCAAAAATTTTTCCCCAATTTTCCCCAAATTTTCCCCAAATCCCAAAATTTCCAAAAATTTTAGAAATTTTCCAAATTTTCCCAATTTCCCCCAAATCCCCCATTTTTCCCCAAATTTTTTCCCCAAAATTCCCAAATTTTCTCCCCAAAATTTCCCAAATTTTTTTCCCCAAAATTCCCAAATTTTTTCCCCAAAAATCCCCAATTTTTCCCCAAAATTCCCCAAATTTTCTCCCCAAAATTCCCAAAATTTTCCAAAATTTTCCTGGTTTTTCCCAATTTTCCCCAAAATTTTAAATTTTCCCCCCCAAATTTCCCCAAAATTTCCCCAAAAATTCCAAAATTTAAAATTTTTCCCAAATTTTCCAAATTTCCCCAAAAATTCCCCAAATTTTTCCTAAAAAATTCCAAATTTTTTCCCCAAAATTCCCAAAATTTCCCCAAAAATCCCCAAATTTTTCTTCCCCAAAATCCCCAATTTCCCAAAGCCCCCCCCAATTTCCAAAAAAAATTCCCCAAAATCCCCAAAATTCCCAAAAATTCCAAATTTCCCCAAAAATTTTCCCCAAAATCCC
This sequence comes from Emberiza elegans, assembly GCA_024865655.1. NCBI lineage: Eukaryota > Metazoa > Chordata > Aves > Passeriformes > Fringillidae > Emberiza > Emberiza elegans. The sequence goes on from JALJVW010000796.1 coordinate 17,825, forward strand.
CAATTTTTCCCTAAAATCCCCATTTTTCCCGTTTTTCCCAAATTCTCGGTTTCCCCCCAAATTTCCCCAAAATTTTTCCCCAAATTTCATCCCCAAATTCCCTCCAATTTTCCAAAAATCCCCAAAAATCCCCAAAAATTCCCCAAATTTTCCCCAAAATCCCTAAAATTTCCCCAAAATTTTTTCCAAATTTTTCCCAAAATTTTCCCCCCGTTTTTCCCAAAATTTTCCAAAAAAATCCCCAAAATTTTTCCCCCAAAATTCCCAATTCCCCAAAATTCCCAATTTTCCCCAAAAAATTCCCCAAAAAAATTCCCAAATTTCCCCCCAAAATTCCCCAAAATTTTTCCCCGTTTTTTCCCCAAAATCCCAAAATTTTCCCAAATTCCCCAAAATTTTAAATTTTCCCCAAAAATTTTCCCCAAGGATTCCCCAATTTCCCCAAATCCCCAATTTTCAAAATCCCCAAAATTTTCCCAAAATCCCCAAAATTTCCCCAAATTTCTCCCCAAAATTTTTTCCCCAAAATTCCCAAATTTTCCCCCAAAAAATTTCCCCAAAATTCCAAAATTCCCCAAAAATCCGTCCCTCCCAAAATTCCCCACTCCCTTCCCAAAAATTTTTCCCCAAAATCCCCAAATTTTCCCCAAATGCCCCAAATCCCCAAATTTTGCCCCAATTTTTCCCCAAAATTTGAAATCCCCAAATTTTGGGTTTTTCCCCAAAATTCCCCCATTTTTTCCCGATTTTTCAAAAATTCAGGAATTCCCTGCTCCCCAAATTTTCCCCCCTCCCCAAAATTTCCTTCAAAATTTAAAATCCCCCAAAATCCCCAAAAAATTTTCCCCAAAATCCCCAAAATTTCCCCAATTTTCCCGGAAATTCCCAAATTTTTTCCCCAAATTCCCAATCCCAAATTTTTCCCAATTCCCCCAAAATCCCAAACATCCCCAAAAAAATTCCCTGCTCCCCAAAATCCCCAAATTTTTTCCAAAATCCTCCCCAAGTTTCCCCAAAAACCCCCCAAAATTTCCCCAAAATTCCCTTTTTTCCCAATTTTTCCCAAATTTCCCCAAAATTCCAAATTTTCCCCCCCAAAGTTCCCAAATTTCCCCCAAAATTCCCAAATTTTTCCCCCAACCCTCCCCAAAATCCCCAAATTTTGCCTCCAATCCCCGAATTTTCTCCCCCAAAATTCCCGAACATCCCCAAAATTCCCAAATTTCCCCCAAAATTCCCCAAATTTCCCGAATTTCCCACCCAAATTTTGCAAATTTTTTGGCAATCCCAAAAATTTTCTAAAAATTCCCCAAAATTTTCTAAAATTCCCCATTTTTTTTCAAAACTCCCCTTTTTTTTTGGGTTTTTGTTTTTTTCAAATTCCCAAATTTTGGGGAGATTGGATCCCAAAAATGGATTTTTTGGAAAATTTTGTGGATTTTTCCAAATTTTTGGGTTCCCAAATTTTTTGGGGGAATTTTTGGGATTTTTGGAAATTTTTGGGGATTTTTTTTGATTTTTTTCTTTAATTTTATTTCATTTTTGGGGGATTTTATCTCGATTTTTTGGAATTTTTTGGGATTTTATCCCGATTTTTTAGGGAGATTTTTGGGGCCGGGGTGGCCCCGATCCCCAACGGGGCCCGACTCCCCTGGGGCACCCTGAAAATCCAAATTTTGGGGAAATTTTGGGTAAATTTTGGGCAAATTTTGGGCAAACTTTGGGGAGATCTTGGGGAGATTTTACCCCAAATTTTTGTGGATTTTTTGGAAGAATTTTTGCAAAATTTTGGGGGATTTTTTTTGGATTTTTTGGAGGGTTTTATTGGGATTTTTAGGGATTTTTTGGGGGGGTTTTTGGAATTTTTTGGGGATTTGTTGGGATTTTTTTCTTTAATTTGATTTCATTTTTGGGGGCTTTTAACTCAATTTTTCGGGGTTTTTTTGGGGTTTTAATCCCGATTTTTGGGGGATTTTTTAGGGATTTTTGGGATTTTTGGGGCCGGGGTGGCCCCGATCCCCAGCGGGGCCCGACTCCCCTGGGGCACCCTAAAAATCCAAATTTTGGGCAAATTTGGGCAAATTTTGGGCAAATTTTGGGGAGATTGGATCCCAAATTTTTGTGGATTTTTTGGAAGAGTTTTTGTGGATTTTTTGCGCATTTTTTGGGTTTTTTGGGGGGTTTTATTGAGATTTATTGGGATTTTTGGGATTTTTGGTATTTTTTGGAATTTTTTGGGGATTTTTTGGAAATTTTTTCTTTAATTTTATTTTATTTTGGGGGGGTTTTATCTCGATTTTTGGGGGATTTTTGGGGTTTTAATCCCAATTTTTTGGGGGATTTTTTAGGGATTTTGGGGGATTTTTGGGGCCGGGGTTTTTGATCTTTGGGCCCGACTCCCCTGGGGCACCCTAAAAATCCAAATTTTGGGCAAATTTGGGCAAATTTTGGGCAAATTTTGGGCAGATTTTACCCCAAATTTTGGGGGGGGTTTTGGAAGAATTTTTGCAAAATTTTTGGGGATTTTTTGGTGATTTTTGGGGGATTTTTTGGGATTTTTGGGGCCGGGGTGGCCCCGATCCCCAGCGGGGCCCGACTCCCCTGGGGCACCCTAAAAATCCAAATTTTGGGGAAATTTTGGGGAATTTTGGGGAATTTTGGGCAAATTTTGGGGAGATTGGATCCCAAACTTTTGTGGATTTTTTGGAAGAATTTTTGTGGATTTTTTGCACATTTTTTGGGTTTTTTTGGGGGGTTTTTTTTGAGATTTTTGGGGGATTTTTTGGGGATTTTTGGGGGGGTTTTATTGGGAATTTTTGGGGATTTTTTGGGATTTTTTTCTTTAATTTTATTTCATTTTTGGGGGGTTTTATCTCGATTTTTCAGGGGTTTTTGGGGTTTAATCCCAATTTTTGGGGATTTTTTGGGGTTTTTTGGGTTTTTTTTTTGGAGATTTTTGGATTTTTTATTCCAAATTGGAAGGGGACCCGACTCCCCTGGGGCACCCTAAAAATGCAAATTTTGGGGAAATTTTTGCAAATTTTGGGCAAATTTTACCCCAAATTTTGGGGGGTTTTGGGGAGATTTTACCCCAAATTTTGGGGGGTTTTTTGGAAGAATTGTTGCAAAATTTTGGGGGATTTTTTGTGGATTTTCTGGATTTTTTGGGGGGTTTATTGGGATTTTTTGGGGATTTTTTGGGTTTTTTTCTTTAATTTGATTTCATTTTTGGGGGTTTTAATCCAAATTTTTGGGGATTTTCTGTTGATTTCTTGGGGATTTTGGGGGGATTTTTTTGTGATTTCTCGTGGATTTTTTGGGGTTTTATTCCAATTTTTGGGGGGATTTTTTTGGCATTTTTGGGATTTTTTGAGGATTTTTTGGGGAATTTTTCTGGATTTTTTGGGGATTTTTTTGGGATTTTTTGGCGGTTTTATTGGGATTTTTGGGGGATTTTTTGGGATTTTTTTCTTTAATTTTATTTCATTTTTGGGAGGTTTTATCTCAATTTTTCGGGTTTTTTTGGGGTTTTAATCCCGATTTCTTGTGATTTTATCGCGATTTTTTGGGAATTTTTATGGATTTTAGGGATTTTTGGGGCCGGGGTGGCCCCGATCCCCAACGGGGCCCGACTCCCCTGGGGGACCCTAAAAATTCAAATTTTGGGCAAATTTTGGGGAATTTTGGGCAAACTTTGGGGAGATCTTGGGGAGATTTTACCCCAAATTTTTGTGGATTTTTTGGAAGAATTTTTGCAAAATTTTTGTGGATTTTGGGGGATTTTTTTGGATTTTTGGGGGGGTTTTTTGAGATTTTTTGGGGATTTTTTGTGGATTTTTGGGGGGGTTTTATTGGGATTTTTTTGGGATTTTTGGGGATTTTTTTGCTTTATTTTTATTCCATTTTTGGGGGTTTTATCTCAATTTTTTCAGGATTTTTTTGGGGTTTTAATCCCGATTTTTTGGGATTTTATTGCGATTTTTTGGGGATTTGGGGGGGATTTTTTGGGGGGATTTCTCGTGGATTTTTTGGGGTCTTATTCCAATTTTTGGGGGGATTTTTTGAGCTTTTTTTGGGGTTTTATTGGGATTTTTTGGGGATTTTTTGGGGGTTTTATTGGGATTTTTGGGGGATTTTTTGGGATTTTTTTCTTTAATTTTATTTCATTTTTGGGGGATTTTATCTCGATTTTTCAGGGATTTTTGGGGGGTTTTAATCCCGATTTTTTTGGATTTTATTGCAATTTTTGGGGGATTTGGGGGGGATTTTTTTGGGGATTTCTCGTGGATTTTTTGGGGTTTTATTCCAATTTTTGGGGGGATTTTTTTGGCTTTTTTTGGGGTTTTATTGGGATTTTTTTGGGATTTTTTGTGGATTTTTTGGAGGGGTTTTATTGGGATTTTTGGGGGATTTTTTGGGATTTTTTTCTTTAATTTTATTTCATTTTTGGGGGGTTTTATCTCAATTTTTCAGGGGTTTTTTGGGTTTTAATACCAATTTTTTGGGGATTTTTATTTCCATTTTTGGGGATTTTTAATCTTAATTTGGGGGGGGGTTTATCTCCATTTTGGGGAATTTTTGGGGGATTTTTGGGGGATTTTTATCTCAATTTTTTTGGGATTTTTGGGGATTTTTGGGAATTTTTGGGGTCTCACCTGAGCTCCAACCACGCCCGGGGGTCCGGGGGGCCCCGGCTTCCCTTGGAAACCCTGGGGGGGAAAAATGAAAATTTTGGGGCAAAAAATGAAAATTTTGGTGGAAAAAATGAAAATTTTGGGGAAAAAAAGGGAAATTTGGGGGAAAATTGGGAATTTTTGGGGGAAAAAAGGGAAATTTGGGGGAAAATTGGGAATTTTGGGGCAAAAAAGGGAAATTTGGGGGAAAATGGGAATTTTGGGGGAAGAAAAGGGGAATTTTTTTGGGGGAAAAAGAGGAATTTGAAGGGATTTTGGAGGAAAATTTGGGTGGAATTTGGAGGAAATTTTGGGGGAAATTTTTGGGATTTTGGGGAAATTGGGGAATTTGGAGAGGAAATTTGGGATTTTGGGGGGGAAATTGGGGAATTTGGGGGATTTAAAAGGGGAATTTTAGGATTTTGGGAGCAATTTTCGGGAAAAAAGGAATTTGGGGAATTTTGGGGAGAATTTGGGGAGAATTTTGGGGAATTTTGGGGGATTTTGGGAGGGATTTCTGGGGAGAATTTTGGGTTTTGGGGGCAAATTTGGGGAGGATTTGGGAGATTTTGGGGAGGATTTTGGGGAGGATTTGGGGGGATTTTTGTGGGGTTATTGGGGATTTTGGTGAGAATTTTTGGGAGGTTTTGGGGGGGATTTGGGGGATTTGGGCCAGATTTTTGAGAGGATTTTGGGGGGATTTTTGGGGGGATTTGGGGAGGATTTTGTGGATTTGGGGGGAATTTTGGGGAGAATTTGGGGAATTTTTTTGTGGGTTTTGTGGGGATTTTGGGGAGAATTTTTGGGAGGTTTGGGAGAATTTTTGGAGGTTTTGGGGGGGAATGTGGGGGATTTGGGGGGGATTTTTGGGCAGATTTTTGGGGGGATTTTTGGGGGGATTTGGGGAGGATTTTGAAGATTTGGGGAGAATTTTTGGGGGAATTTGGGGGATTTGGGGAGAATTTTTGGGGGGATTTTTTGGGGCATTTTGGGATGGTTTTGCGGGAATTTTGGGGAGAATTTTTGGGAGGTTTTGGGGGGGATTTTTTGGGGCATTTGGGGCAGATTTTTGGGGGGATTTTTGGGAGGATTTTTGGGGAGGATTTTTCCAGGCATTTGGGGGAGAATTTTTGGGAGGATTTGGGGAGAATTTTGGGGGGATTTTGGGAGGATTTTTGGGGGATTTTGGGAGGATTTTGGGGGGGAATTTTGGGAGGATTTTTGGGGGAATTTTGGAGGATTTTTGGGGGAATTTTGGGGGGATTTTGGGCTGGATTTGGGGGCAGATTAGGGAAGATTTTGGAGGATTTTTGGGGTAATTTTGGGGTTTTTTGGGGCACTCACGGCGTCTCCTCTCTGCCCGGGGTGCCCGGGGATCCCGTCCTTGCCAGAGGGGCCCTGCAGGAAACCAAAATCTGATTTTTTCCCCAATTTTGGGATTTTTTTCCCCAATTTTGGGATTTTTTTTCCCAATTTTGGGCGATTTTCCCCAAATTTGGGAGATCCATTCCATTTTTTTTTTTTTCCAAATTTTTTGTGATTTTGACCCATTTTTTGGGGTTTTTTTCCCCAATTTTGGGGTGTTCTCCAATTTTGGGTTCTTTTCCCCAAATATTTTGCATTTTCCCCCATTTTTTTGTGTTTTTTTTTCCCAAATTTGGGATTTTCCCCTAATTTTTGTTGGGATTTTTTCCCAAAATTTTGGCGGTTTCCCCCCAAATTTCGGGGCTTTTCCCCCAAATTTTGGGGCGTTTTCCACAATTTCTTTTGTGTGGTTTTCCCCCCTTTTTTTGGTGTTTTTCCCCCAAATTTGAATTTTCCCGCCATTTTTTGGTGTTTTTTCCCATTTTTTGTTTTTGTTTTTTTTTTTTTGGGTTTTTTTGTGTTTTTCCCTCCAATTTTGGGGTTTCCCTCCCCCAAATTTTTTTGCTGTTTCCCCCCAAATTTTTGGGTTTTTCCCCTTTTTCTGGTGTATTTTCACCACAAAAAATTGAATTTTTCCACCCAATTTTTGGGCATTTTCCCCTAAATTTTGGGGATTTTATCTTTTTTTTTTTTTTTTTTTGCTTTCCCCCAAATTTTTGGGGTTTTTCCCCATTTTTTTCCGGATTTCCCTCCCCCGAGTTTGTGTTTTCCCCAAATTTCACCGATTTTTCCCCAAATTTCACCGTTTTTCCCCAAATTTCACCGATTTTTCCCCAAATTTCACCGATTTTCCCCAAATTTCACCGATTTTTCCCCCAAATTTCCCCGATTTTCCCCAAATTTCAGATTTTTTTCCCCAAATTTCACCGATTTTCCCCCAAATTTCACCGATTTTCCCCAAATTTCACCGATTTTCCCCCAAATTTCACCGTTTTCCCCCAAAATTTCACCATTTTCCCCAAATTTCACCGTTTTCCCCCCAAATTTCACCAATTTCCCCCCAAATTTCACCGTTTTTCCCCAAATTTCACGTTTTTTCCCCAAATTTCACCGATTTTCCCCCAAATTTCACAGATTTTCCCCAAATTTCACCGATTTTCCCCCAAATTTCACCGTTTTTCCCCAAATTTCACCATTTTTCCCCAAATTTCACTGATTTCCCCCCAAATTTCACCGCTTTTCCCCAAATTTCACCGCTTTTCCCAAATTTGGTGTTTTTTGCCCCATTTTGGTACTCACGGGGGTCCCCCAAAGGGGAAGCAATTTGGGGCCTTTTTTGGGGGTTTTTGAGGGGGGAGAAGGAGAACAAAAATCCCAAAATTTCACAAAATTTTCCCCAATTTTCCCCAATTTTTCACCCAAAACCCCCAAAGAAATTTCAAATTTTCCCCAAATTTTAAAAATTTTTCCCCAAATTCCCACCCAAAATCCCCCAAAGAAAATCAATTAAAATTCCCCAAAATTCTCCCAAATTCCCAACAAAAACCCCAAATCAAATCAAATAAAAATCCCAAAAATCTCCTTAAAAATTCCCCAAATTCCCACCCAAAAACCCCAAAGAAAATGAAATAAAATTCCTTAAAATCTCCTTAAAAAATTCCCCCAAATTCCCACCCAAAAACCCCCAAAGAAAATGAAATAAATTTCAAATCTCCCCAAATTTCACTGTTTTTCCCCAAATTTCAATTGGGGGTCGTTTTCCCAAAGAAAATGAAAATTTTCCCCAAATCTGGGGGTTTTTCCCCAAATTTCCCACGGGTTTCCCCCAAAAAATTTCAATTTTTTCCCCAAAATTTCCCAAATTCCCAAAATTTTTTTTAAAACCCCCAAAGAAAATTTTTTAAAATTTGGTGGTTCCCCTAAAAATTTTTTCCCCCAAAATCCCCTAAAAATTCCCCAAATTCCCACCCAAAAACCCCAAAGAAAATGAAACAGAATTCCAAAAAATCCTAAAAATTTCCCAAAACCCTAAAGAAATGAAATAAAATTGAAAAAAGCCCCTTAAAATTCCCCAAAATTCCCCAAATTCCCACCCAAAAACCCTTAAAGAAAATGAAATAAAATTCCCCAAAATCTCCCTAAAAATTCCCCCAAATTCCCACCCAAAAACCCCAAAAAAATGAAATAAAATTCCCAAAATCTCCTAAAAAATTCCCCCAAAATTCCCACCCAAAAACCCCCAAAGAAAATGAAATAAAATTCCCCAAAATCTCCTTAAAAATTCCCCCAAATTCACACCCGAAACCCCAAAGAAAATCAAATAAAATTCCCCAAAATCTCCTAAAAATTTCCCAAATTCCCACCCAAAAACCCCAAAGAAAATCAAATAAAATTCCCAAAAATCTCCCTAAAAAAATTCCCCAAATTCCCAACAAAAACCCCAAAGAAAATCAATTAAAATTCCCAAAAATCTCCTAAAAAAATTCCCCCAAATTCCCAACAAAAACCCCAAAGAAAATCAAATAAAAATCCCGAAATCTCCTTAAAAATTCCCCCAAAATTCTCCAAATTCCCACCCAAAAACTCCAAAGAAAATCAAATAAAATTCCCCCAAATCTCCTAAAAATTCCCCCAAATTTTCCCCAAATTTAAAAGAAATCCTCAAATTTTTAAAAATTCTCAAAAAAACCCCAAAATTCCAAATTTTAAAAAATCCTGAAAAATAAAAAAAAATTTCCTTCACATTTCCAAAACTTTTCCCAAAATATTCCCAAAAAATTCTCCAAATCCCCAAAATTTTCCTTAAAATTCCCCAAATTTTCCCTTAAAATCCCAAATTTCGCATAAAATTTCCAAATTTTCTCTTAAAATTCCCAATTTCGGCCCCAAAATTCCCCCCCCCTAAATTTAAAAAAAAAATCATCAAAATTTTTATTAATCCCCAAAACCCCAAAAATGCCAAATTTAAAAATCCTGAACGAAAAAAAATTTTCCCCAAATTTCCAAAACTTTTCCCAAAATATTTTTTTTTTCAAATCCCAAAAATTTTCCCAATTTTAAAATTTTTAAAATTTCCCCATAATTTTTAAATTTTCCCAAAATTTCCCCAAATTTTCCCTTTTTTTTCCCAAATTTTCCCTAAAAATGCCCAAATTTTCCCAAAAAAGGCCCCAATTTTCCCAAAAAATTCCCAGATTTTCCCCAAAATTCCCCAAATTCCCGGATTTTCCCCAATTTTTCCCCAAAATTTTCCTGCCGGAGTTGCCCTGGATTTGGGGAGAAAAACCCAAAATTGGGAAAATTCGGGGTTGCCCCACCCCGAACCCCCCAAAATTCCTGAAAATCCCAAAAATTTCACCCCAATCCCTCCCCAAAAGTCCCAAATTCCGCCCAAAATTCCCCAAATATCCCAAAATTCTCCCAACCCTGCCCCCCAAATTCCGTCCAAAATTTTCCAAAATCACCCAAAAATCACCCCCAAAATCACCCAAAATTCCAAAAAAATTCCCCAAAATTCCCCCCAAAATTCCCCAAAATTTTGCCCAAATTACCCAAAAAATTACCCCAAAATTCACCCAAAATTCCCAAAATTTTTCAAAAAATTTTGCCCAAAATTCCAAAATTCCCCCCAAAATTCTGAAAATTTCCTCTGAAATTCTCAAAAATTTCTCCCAAAAATTCCCTCAAAATTCCCCCAAAATTCCCCCAAAAATTTTCCCCAAAATTCTTAAATATCCCCAAAATTCTCAAAATTCCCCAATTTCCATCCAAAATTTCCAAAAATTTCCCAAAATATTTCGCCCCCCAAAAATCAAAAATTCCCAAAATTCCCCAAAATTTTCCCCAAAATTTCCCCAAAATTCCCAAATATCCCAAATTCCTCCCAAATTTCCCAAATTTTTCCCAAAATCACCCAAAAAATCCCCCAAAAATTTTCCCAAATTTTCCCCAAAAATCCTCCAAAAATTTCCAAAATTCCCAATTTCCTCCCAATTTGCCCCCAAATTTCCCCAAAATTCCCCAAATCCCTCCCAAAATCCCCAAAAAATCCCAAAAATTTTTTTCCCATTCGTCCCCAAATTTCAAAATCCCCAAAAATTCCCAAATTCAAAATTCAAAATCCCAAAATCCCCCAAAAATTTGCCCAAAATCCAATTTTCCCCAAAATCCCTCTGAAAAAATTTTCAACATTTCCTAAAATCCCAAAAAAGTTCCCAATTTTCAGGTCCCAAAATTTTAATTTCTCCCAATTTTTCAAAATTCCTGGGGTTTTCCCAAATCATCCCAAAATTTTTTGGGGTTTTTAAAAATCCCCCCAAGTTTTCCAAAATTTTCCCCAAGGTTTTAATTTTCCCAATTTTGGGAATTTTGTTCCCAAATTTCCCCCATTTTTTCCCCAATTTTCCTTTTTTTTGGGTTCCCAAATTTCCCCAAGGATTTTTCCCAATATTCCCAAATTTCTTTTCCCCCATTTTCCCCCAAGGATTCCCCCCAAATTCCCAAAAATTTTAAAAATTCCCCAAATTCCCAAAACAAAAAGGGAAAATTGCAAATTTTTCCAAAATTTTCCCCAAATTTTCCCCAAAATTTTCCCCAAATTCCCAAAAAATTTTTCAAATTTCCCAAATTTGCCCCAAAATTTCCCTCCCAAAAAATTTCCCAAAAATTCCCCCAAAATTTTCCCCAAAATTTTTAAAATTCCAAAAAATTCAAAAATTCCCAAAATTCCCAAAAGCCCCAAAATTTTTAAAAAAATTCCAAAATTTCCCAAAATCCCCCCAAGGTTTTTGGGGGTTTTGGGGGGGCTGAAGGCCCCTCCAAGGGGCCCTGGGGGAAATTTTTCCCCAGATCCCCCCAAATTTGGGAAATTTTGGGGAAAATTGGGCAATTTTGGGGGATTTGGGGGAATTTTGGGGAATTTTCAAAATTTGGGGAATTTCAAATTTGGGAATTTGGGGGATTTTTTGGGAATCCAGGGAATTTTTCAAGAATTTTCCTTTTCCCCCAATTTTTGGAAATTCGGGAAGAATTTCAAAATTTTCCCAAAATTTGGGGAAAAAAAACCCCCCCAGGGAATTTGGGGAAATTTGGGGGAAAAATTTTTCCAAACCCAAATTGGGGATTTTTGGATTCTTGGGGAAAATTCCCCCAATTTGGGGAGTTTGGGGGGAATTTTGAGGGAAAATTTCTAGAAATTCCAAATTTTAGGGGGGGAATTTGGGAAAATTTGGGGAAAATTTCAAATTTTCAGGAAAATTTTGGATTTTTTTAAGGAAACATTTAATTGGATTGTTTTAAAATTTTGGGAAATTTTGGGGAATTTTCCAAAATTTTGGGAATTTTGAGAATTCCTAAGGAATTTTGGGGTTTTTGGGATGGGAAATTGGGAATTTGGGGAAAAAGGGAATTTTTGGGGAAATTGCCCAAGAATTTTGGGGAAATTTTTTCCCTTTTTTTGGGAAAATTTGGGGAATTTGGGGAATTTTAGGGTCCTGTTTTTGGGGGGAAATTTTTGGGGAATTTTTGGGATTTGGGGGGGAATTTTGGGAGATTTTTGGGGATTTTTTTTCCCCAAAGAAATTTGGGGGAATTTGGGGGAATTTTTGGGTGGGAATTTTTGGGTGGGAATTTGGGGATTTTTAGGGTTTTTCTTTTTTTGGGGGAAATTTGGGGATTTTGGGGAGATTTTGGGGAATTTTTGGGAAAATTTGGGAATTTTGGGAATTTTTGGGGAATTTTACAAATTTTGGGGAAATTTGGGAATTTTTTGGGATTTCACGGAGGTTTTTTGGGAAAAATGGGAATTTGGAGAGATTTGGAGAAAAATGGAAATTTGGGGAACCCCAAAAAATTTTGGGGAAATTTGGGGGATTTTGGGGAATTTTGGGGTTTTTGGGGTTTTTTGGGAATTTGGGGGGAATTTGGCGGAATTTTTTTTAATTTTAGGGGGTTTTTAAAAGAATTTTGGGGAATTTATTTGGAATTTTTGGGTGATTTTCTGGGAATTTTGGGGAATTTTTTTTGGTTTTTTTGCAGAATTTTGGGGAATTTTGGGAGGAATTTTGGAGATTTTTGGGGATTTTGTGGATTTTTGGCCGGGATTTTTTAGGATTTTAGAGGGGAATTTTGGGAATTTTTTTTTAATTTTTGGGGGATTTGGGGGGGAATTTTTGTGGGATTTTGGGGAAAATTTTGGGGAATTTTTTTGGAATTTATTTGGAATTTTTTTGGTGTTTCTGGGAATTTGGGGGATTTTTTGGCGGGTTTTTTTCAGAATTTTGGGGAATTTTTGGGAGGAATTTTGTGGATTTTTGAGATTTTGGGAATTTTGGGGATTTTTTTGGGAAAATTTTGGGAATTTTTTAGGATTTTTTTGGGGATTTTGGGGAATTTTTGCATTTTTGGGGAGATTTTGGGAATTTAGGGAATTTTTTTCTTTTTTTTGAAAATTTTTTGGAATTTTGGGTGATTTTTGGGAATTAAAATTTTTGGGGGTTTTGAATTTTGGGGATTTTCGGAGGATTTTTGGGGCTTTGGAGAATTTTGGAGATTTTTGGGAGAGATTTTTGGGGAATTTTTTTTGAGATTTTTGGGAAATTTCTATTTTGAATTTTCGCGATTTTTTTGGAGAATTTTGGGGAATTTATTTGGAATTTATTTGGCGTTTTTCTGGGAATTTTGGGGGCTTTTTTGGTTTTTTTTTCCCAGGGGGAATTTTGGGGATTTGGGGGGTGATTTTGTGGAATTTGGGATTTTTGGGGATTTTTGGGAATTTTTAATGGATTTGGGGGATTTTTGAGAATTTTTTTTTTAATTTTGGGGAATTTTGGGGGGGGGAATTTTGGAATTTTGGAAAAATTTATTTGGAATTTTTTGTGTGATTTTCTGGGAATTTTGGGGATTTTTTGGGTTTTTTTGCAGAATTTTGGGAATTTTGGGGAGGAATTTTGGAGATTTTTGGGGGGATTTTGTGGATTTTTGGCCGGGATTTTTTAGGATTTTTGAGGGGAATTTTCAAAATTTTTTGAGAATTTTGGGGATTTTTTTAAAATTTTGGGAATTTTTGGGAATTTTGGGAAATTTTTTTGAGGAATTTGGGATTTTTTGATTTTTCCAGGAATTTTGAATTTTTTTTTGGGGTTTTTTTTTCCAAAATTTTTGGAATTTTTTGGGGGATTTTGTGGATTTTTTGGCCAGGATTTTTGGGATTTAAAGGAAATTTTTATGGGGAATTTTTGAGAATTTGGGGAAAAAAAGGGATTTTTGGGGATTTTGGAAAATTGGGGGGATTTTTTGGGATTTTAAAAATTTTTGGGATTTTTAGGGGGATTTTTTGGGGGGTTTTCCAGGAATTTTGGGAATTTTGGGGATTTTTGGGGGATTTTTGGGAGGATTTTGGGATTTTGGGGTTTTTTTGGGGGAAAATTTTTGGGAGAATTTTGGGGGAATTTTGGAAATTTTATAAATTTTTTTTTTTTTTTTGCAGAATTTTTGGGATTTTTGGGATTTTTGGGGAAATTTTTGAGAATTTTGAGAATTTTTTGAGATTTTTGGGATTTTTTTTTGGATTTTGGGAATTTTTTAGAATTTTTGGGAATTTTGAAAATTTTTTGGAATTTTTTGGAATTTTTTAGAATTTTGAATTTTTGGGGTTTTTTTTGCAGATTTTTTTTTTTTTAGGGGATTTTGGGAATTTTTGGGGATTTGGAATCACCAAATTTTCCCTTTTTTTAAATTTTCCCCCTGAATTTGAAGGGAGATTTTGGGGAATTTTTTGGGCTAAAAAAATGGGAATTTCGGTACAAAAATCTGGGAATTTGGGGGAAGAAATTGGGATTTTAGGATTTGAGGGGAAATTTTGGGGGAAATTTGGGGAAAATTGGGAATTTTGGGGAAAAAGGAATTTTTGGGTTTTTCCGGGAATTTGGTAAAGAAATTGAGATTTGGGAGGGGAAATTTTGGGAAAAAATTGGATTTTTTTGGGGGGAAAAAGGGAATTTAGGTCCAAAACTTTGGGAATTTGGGGGGAGAAATTGAGATTTGGGAGGGAAAATTTTGGGGGAAATTTGGGGGAAAAATTGGGAATTTTGGGGCTAAAAAATGGGAATTTTTTGGCCTAAAAATGGGAATTTAGGCACAAAACTTGGGGAATTTGGGGGAAGAAATTGGAATTTTGGGGGGATTTGGGAGGGGAAATTTGGGTGGAAAAATTGGGAATTTTTGGGCTAAAAATGGGAATTTAGGTACAAAAATCCAGGAATTTGGGGGAAGAAATTGGGATTTGGGAGGGGAAATTTTGGGGGAAATTTGGGGAAAATTGGGAATTTTTGGGCTAAAAAATGGGAATTTCGGTACAAAACTCCGGGAATTTGGGGGAAGAAATTGGGATTTGGGAGGGAAATTTGGGGAAATTTTGGGGAAATTTTGGGGAATTTGGGGACTAAATTGGGAATTTGGAAAAATTTGGGAGGAAATTTTGGGGAAAAATTGGGAATTTTGGGGGGAAAAATCGGAATTTAGGCACAAAAATCTGGGAATTTGGGGGAAGAAATTGGGATTTGGGAGGGGAAATTTTGGGGGAAATTTTGGGGGGGAAAATTGGGAATTTTGGGAGGAAAAAAAAGGGAATTTGGGGGACGAAATTGGGAATTTGGCGGGATTTGGGAGCGGAAATTTTGGGGAAAAATTGGGAATTTTTGGGCTAAAAAATGGGAATTTAGGCACAAAACCTGGGGAATTGGGGGAAGAAATTGGGAATTTGGGGGGATTTGGGAGGAAAATTTGGGGAAAATTGGGAAATTTTGGGCTAAAAATGGGAATTTAGGGGGAATTTTTGGGGGATTTGGGGAAGAAATTGGGATTTGGGGGGAAATTTGGGGGGAAATTGGGGAATTTTTGGGGAATTTTAAAAAATTTGGGAATTTGGGGGACTAAATTGGGATTTGGGGGGATTTGGGAGGGAAATTTGGGGGAAAGGGGGGAAAAAATGGGGAATTTTGGGTAAAAAATGGGAATTTAGGCATTTTTTTCCTGGGAATTTGGGGGAAGAAATTGGGAATTTGGGGATTTGGAAGGGAAAATTTGGGGAAAATTTTGGGGAAAATTGGGAATTTTTGGGCTAAAAAATGGGAATTTAGGGCACAAAATTTTTGGGAAATTTGGGGAAGAAATTGGGAATTTGGGGGAAAATTTGGGAGGAAATTTTGGGAAAAATTGGGAATTTTTAATAAAAATGGGAATTTCTTGGTCCAAAATTTTGGGAATTTGGGGGAAGAAATTGGGAATTTGGGGGGATTTGGGAGGGAAATTTTGGGAAATTGGGAAAATGGGAATTTTTAAAAAAAATGGGAATTTTGGTACAAATTGGGGGAATTTGGGGAAGAAATTGGATTTGGGAGGGAAATTTTGGGAAAATTTGGGGAATTTTGGGGAAAATGGGAATTTTGCACAACGGATTTTTGGGGAATTTGGGGGAAGAAATTGGGAATTTGGGGGGGATTTGGGAGCGGAAAATTTGGGGAATTTGGGGATTTTTGGGAATTTTGGGGAAAATGGGGAATTTAGGCAAAATTTCTGGAATTTGGGGAAGAAATTGGGATTTTGGGAAATTTTGGGGAAATTTTGGGGGAAATTGGGAATTTTGGGGGGAATTTTTGGGTACAAAAATGGGAATTTGGGGGAAGAAATTGGGATTTTGGGGATTTGGAGGGGAAATTTGGGGAAATTTATTTTTTGGGAGAAATTTTGGGGATTTTGGGGAATTTAGGAGGAATTTGGGGGGAATTTTTGGGATTTTGGCCCAAAAATTTGGGAAATTGGGGGAAAATTGGGAATTTTTTGGGCTAAATTTGGGAATTTAGGCACAAAATTCTGGGAATTTGGGGATTTTTTGGGAATTTGGGGGATTTGGGGGAATTTTGGGAAAAATTGGGAATTTTTGGGATTTTTGGGAATTTGGCAACAATTTTAGAGAATTTTGGGTGGGGATTTTTGGGGGATTTTGGGAATTTAGGTCCAAAACTTTGGGAATTTGGGGGAAGAAATTGGGATTTTGGGGAGATTTGGGAGGGGAAATTTTGGGGAAAAATTGGGAATTTTTGGGCTAAGAAAAGGGAATTTGGGCACAAAACTTGGGGAATTTGGGGGAAGAAATTGGGAATTTGGGGGGATTTGGGAGGAAATTTTGGGGAAATTTTGAAATTTTTGGGAATTTTGGGAAAAAAAATGGGGAATTTTTGGTCCACATTTTGGGGAATTTGGGGGAAGAAATTGGCTTTGGAGGGAAATTTGGGGAATTTTTGGGGAATATTTGGGGGAAAATGGGAATTTAATTTTTGGGGGAATTTTGAGGAAGAAATTGAATTTTGGGGAAATTTTGGAATTTTGGGGGAATTTTGGGGATTTGGGGGAATTTTGGGTGGACCCCAAAAACAGGTAAATTTGGGGGGAAATTTAGGGGAATTTTGGGGGAATTTGGGGGAAATTTTGGGGAAATTTGGGGAATTTTGGGGAAATTTGGGGGAATTTTGGGGAATTTTGGGGAACATTTTTTGGAAATTTGGGGATTTTGGGGGGAAACTTGAGGAATTTTGGGAATTTTGGGAATTTTGGGGGATTTTTGGAAAATTGGAAATTTGGGGGGAAATTTGGGGGGAATTTTGGGGAAAAAATTTTTGGAATTTTGGGGGAATTTTGAATTTTTGGGGAATTTTGAGGGAAATTTGAGGGATTTTTGGGAATTCAAAGGAATTTTTTGGGGGAAATTTGGAGGAAATTTGATTTGGATGAAATTTTTTGGATTTTGGGTGGGGAATTGGGGGAATTTTGGGGGAATTCCCAAATTTTGGGGAAATTTTGGGATTTTGGGGAAATTTTGGGGAAATTTTGAGGATTTTTTGCAATTTTGGGGGATTTTTGAGGATTTTTGGGGAAATTTTTGGGAAATTTTGGGGGAATTTTCCAAATTTTTTGAGGGAAATTTGGAAATTTTTGGGGAATTTTGGTTGGGATTTTTTGGGGAAATTTGGGGAAAATTTTTTGAAAATTTGGGAATTTTGGGGAAATTTTCGGGAATTTTCAACATTTTTTGGGGAATTTTCCCCAAATTTTGGGAATTGGGAGGGAATTTTGAGGGAATTTTGGGGGAATTTTGACCCCAAAATTGACCCCAAATTTAATTTTTGGGGAATTTTGGGGAAAATTTGGGGAAACCAAAATTTTTGGGAAAATTTGGGGAAAACCCAAAAATTTTTTGGGAAATTTTTCTGGGGAATGGGTGGGAAAAATGGGGAAAAAAATCCCAAAAATTTGGGGACCCCAAATTTTGGGGGAAATTTCCCAGAGGGCAAAAATCCCCCAAACTTTTTTTAAAATGACCAAAAATTTGGAGGGATTTTTTTTGAGGAAATTTGGGAAATTTGGGAATTCCAAATTTTTTTGGGAAACCCCCAAAATTTTTTTCCCCATTTTTTGGGATTTTTGGGGAAATTTGGGGATTTTGGGTGAAATTTTGAAAAAAATCCTAAAAGGGATCCCAAAATTTTTTTTTCCCCAAATTTCCAAATTTTGGGAAATTTAAATTTGGGGATTTTGGGTGGAAATTTGGGAAATTTGGAAATTTTTTAGAAATTTTTGGAATTTTGGGAATTTTGGGGGAATTTTGGGGAATTTTGCCCAATTTTTTCTCCCAAAAATTTTTAAATTTGGGGAATTTTTGGTGGAAATTTGGGAAATTTTGGGAATTTTGGGGATTTTGGGTCAAAAATTGGGTGTAATCCCCGGATTTTTTGAAATTTATGAAATTAAAATCCCTAAAAAATCCTGGGCCCCATGGGGTACCCCCTGAAACCCCAAAATCCCCCAAAAAACCAAAAAATTTGAGGGAAAATTCCCCAAATTTGGGAAAATTCCCAAACCCTCCCTTCCCCCACCCCCCGCAAATTCCCATTTTTCCACTAAAAAAAATTCCCATTTTCTGCCCCCTCAAAAAATCCCATTTTTATCCCTTTTCCCCCAAAATTTCCCACCCAAATTTCCCCAAAAATTCCACCAAAATACCCCAAAATCCCACCAAAATTTCCCCAAAATTCCCAAAATTCCTCCAAAACCCCCAAAATTTCCCAAAATCCTCAAAAATTGGAACTTGGAACCCCAAAACCAAAACTCCAGAAAATCCCCAAAATTTTGGAAAATTGAAACCCCCAAATTTTGAAAAAAAGTTTCTTAAAAAAATTCCCTAATTTCCTTCCAAAATTCCCAAAACCCCAAAATTCCAAATTTTCCCAAAGTTTGAACCCCCCAAATTCCCCCAAAAATTCCCCAAATCCCCATGGAAAATCCCCATTTGAGAAAATTCCCAAAATTCTAAAAAATTTCCCCAAAAATTCCCCCAAAATTCCCCATTTTGGAAAATTCCCAAATTTCCCCCAAATTTCCCACCAAAATTTCCCCAAAACCATTTAAAATCCCAAAAATTCCCCAAAATTTCCCAAATCCCCAAAATTCCCAAAATTCCAAAAAATTTCCCCCAAAATTTCAATCCACCAAAATTCCCCAAAATTCAAAATTCCCAAAATTTTCCCAAAATTCCCCAATACAAAATTGGACGTTGTTTTCCCCTGAATGCCCCAAAAAAAATCTGTTTTTTTCCATTAAAATTCTCCCAGAAAATCCCAATTTTCCCCCCAAAATTCCCACTTTTTCCCTATTTCCCACCCCAAAAATTCCCAATCTTTTTGCCCCAAAATTCCCTTTTTTTTTCCCAAAAATTCCCATTTTTGCCCAAAATCCGGGTTTTTCGCCCCAAAATCCCCACCTTGTCCCCGGCCATTCCCAGCTCTCCATTCCCATTTTTCTCCCCAAAAATCCCTGTATTTTTGCCCAAAATTTCCCAATTTTTGCCCCAAAATTCCCGGGTTTTTTCCCCAAAATCCCATTTTTTTGCCCAAAATTTGGGTTTTTCGCCCCAAAATCCCCACCTTGTCCCCGGCCATTCCTGGCTCCCCAGGCCCCCCCAAAATTCCCATTTTTCTCCCCAAATCCCCATTTTTTTTCCCAAAAATTCCCTTTTTTTCCCCCAAAATTCCCATTTTTGCCCAAAAATTCCCATTTTTGCCCAAAATTTGGGTTTTTCGCCCCAAAATCCCCACCTTGTCCCCGGCCATTCCCGGCTCTCCATTCCCATTTTTCTCCCCAAAAATCCCCATAGTTTTGCCCCAAAATTCCCGGTTTTTTTTCCCAAAAATCCTTTTTTCCCCCAAATTCCCGTTTTTGCCCAAAATCCCGGTTTTTTGCCCCATTTCCCACCCCCAAAATTCCCATTTTTCCCCATTTTTTCTCTCCTTTTCCCCAAAAAATTTTGGGGGGAAATGGAAAAAATCCGAATTTTCTCCCCAAAAATTCCCATTTTTACCCCCAAAATTTCCCAATTTTTGTCCCAAAATTCCTATTTTTTCCCCAAAATTCCCATTTTGCCCAAAATTTGGGTTTTTTGCCCCAAAATCCCCACCTTGTCCCCGCTGGCTCCCGGCTCTCCTGGCTCTCCAAAAATTCCCATTTTTCCTCTCTTTTCGCCCGAAAAATTCCCATATTTTTGTCCCAAAATCCCATTTTTCCTCCCCAAAATTCCCATTTTCCCCAAAAAATTCCCATTTTTGCCCAAAATCCCGGTTTTTCGCCCCAAAATCCCCACCTTGTCCCCGACCATTCCCGGCTCCCCATTCCCCCCCAAAATTCCCATTTTCTCCCAAAATCCTCACATTCAAAAAAAATTTTTCCCCAAAATTCCTATTTTTGAAAAAATTTGGGTTTTTCGCCCCAAAATCCCCACCTTGTCCCCGGCCATTCCCGGCTCTCCATTCCCATTTTTCTCCCCAAAATACATTTTTTCCCCAAATTTCCCAATTTTGCCCCAAAATTTGGGGGGGGAAAGGAAAAATTCCATTTTTTGAAAAAAATTTTTTTTTTTGCCCCAAAATCCCACCTTGTCCCTCTGGTTCCCAGTTTCCATTTTCCAAAATCCCCATTTCAGGGGAAAATTCTTTTCCCAAAAATCTCCATTTTTCTCCCCAAAAATTCCCATATTTTTGCCCAAAATTTCCATTTTTTCCCAAAAATTCCCATTTTTGCCCAAAATTTGGGTTTTTCGCCCCAAAATCCCCACCTTGTCCCCAGCCATTCCCGGCTCCCCATTCCCATTTTTCTCCCCAAAAATCCCCATAGTTTTGCCCAAATTTCCCATTTTTTGGAAAAAAATTAGAAATTTTTTGACCCAGGGGAAATGGGTTTTGGGGAAAAATCCCATTTTTCCCCCAAAATCCCATTTTTGCCCAAAATTTGGGTTTTTCGCCCCAAAATCCCCACCTTGTCCCCGGCCATTCCCGGCTCTCCATTCCCATTTTTCTCCCATTTTTCCTGTAAATTTTGGGGAAAAAAATTTCCCAATTTTTGCCCCAAAATTCCCGGGTTTTTTCCCAAAAATTCCCATTTTTGCCCAAAATTTGGGTTTTTCGCCCCAAAATCCCCACCTTGTCCCCTCTGGTTCCCAGCTCTCCAGGCCCCCCAAAAATCCCCATTTTTCCTTTTTTGCCTAAATTTAATTTTGGGGAAAAAAAATTCCCATATTTTTGCCCAAAATTTCCATTTTTTCCCAAAAAATGGAGAAATTTTTGCCCAAAATTTGAATTTTGGGGCCTCAAAAATCACCTTGTCCCCAGGGATTCCTGGCCCCCCATTCCCATTTTTCTCCCCAAAAATCCCCATAGTTTTGCCCAAATTTCCCATTTTTTCCCCCAAAATTCCCATTTTTTGACCCAAAATTCCTGGTTTTTTTTTAAAAATCCCATTTTCCCCAAAAATTTTGCCCAAAATTTTTTTCCCCAAAATCCCCAAATTGAAAATTGGCCAGCCCTGGCCTCCATTCTGATTTTTCCCAGGGGGGAAATAGTTTTGCCCAAAATTTCCCATTTTTCCTCCCTAAATTATTTTTTTCCCCAAATTCCTGATTTTTTCCCCAAATTCCCATTTTGCCCAAAATTTGAATTTTCCCAAAATCCCCACCTTGTTGGGGACCATTCCAGGTTTCTCCAGGCCCCCAAAATTCCCATTTTTCCCGCCCCCAAAAGTGAAAATTTTCCTCCAAATCCCCTATTTTTTCCCCAAAATTCCAAATTTTCCCCTGAAGTCCCATTTTGCCCAAAAATTGGGAAAAATCCCAAAATCCCCACCTTGTCCCCGGCCATTCCGGCCTCCATTAAAATTTTTCTCCCCAAAACCCAGATTTTGGGAAAATTTGAGGGGAAAAGGGGAAAAATCCCATTTTTTCCCAAAAACCGGAATTTTTGCCCAAAATTTTTTTTCAAAAAGGGACCTTGTCCCCTCTGGTTCCTAAACCTCCAAAATCCCCAAAATCCCCCAAAAATTTTGGGGGACCCCCAAAAATCCCAATTTTTTTTCCCAAAAAATTGAATCTTTTGGGGGAAAATTGAATTTTTTCCAAAAATGGGAATTTTGCCCAAAATTTGTTTTTTCATTCAAAATCCCCCAACTTGGGGGCCATTGGGGGCCTCCATTCCCATTTTTCTCCCCAAAATCCCCATAGTTTTGGGGAAAATTCCTCCCATTTTTCCTCAAAATTCCATTTTTGACCCAAAAAAATGGTTTTTTTCTAAAATTTTGGGACAAAAAATTTTTGCCCAAAATTTGGGTTTTTTGGGGGAAAAATTGGGAAAAATGGGAAAATCTCAACCTCCATTCCCATGGGGAAAATGGGGAAAATCCCCAATTTTTTGCCTAAAATTCCCCAATGGGGAAAATGGGGATTTTTGCCCAAAAAAAATTTTTCCAAAATGGGGGAAAATTTGTTTTTTGGGGGGAAAATCCCCACCTTGTCCCCGGATAGGGAAATTGGGGAAAATGGGGTCCCTCCGTTTTGGTTGGGGAAAGATGGGGAAATGGGGCCAAAATTGGGGAAAAATTCCGAAGATTTGGGGAAATGGGAAAATGGGAAATTTGGGGGGAAAATGGGAAAAATGGGGAAATGGGAAATTTAAAAATGGGGAAAAATGGGAAAATGGGGATTTGGGAAAATGGGAAATGGGGAAAAATTTTGATTTTGGGGAAAAATGGGGAAAATGGAAATTTTGGGGAAAAGGGGGAAATTGGGGGAAAATGGGAAAATTGAAATGGGAATGGAAAATGGGAAAATGGGGGGAAGGGGGGAAATGGGAATTTTGGGGGTGGGAAATGGGGGAAAAACGGCGATTTTGGGGAAAATGGGAAAAATGGGGATTTTGGGGGGAAAATGGGGAAAAAGGGGAAAATGGGGAAAATGGGAATTTTGGGGTGGAAAATTGGGGGGAAATGGGGAAAATTGGGGAAAATCCCCAAATTTTGGGGTGGGAAATTGGGGGAAAATGGGGGAAAATGGGAATTTTGGGATGGGAAATTGGGGGGAAATTTGGGAAAATTCAGGGGAAAATGGGAATTTTGGGATGGAAAATGGAGGAAATGGGGAAAATGGGAATTTTGGGACTGGGAAAATCGGGGGAAAATGGGGGAAAATAGGGAAAATGGGAATTTTGGGATGGGAAATTGGGGGAAATGGGGGAAAAATTAAAATTTTGGGGTGGAAAATGGGAAAATGGGGAAAATGGGGAATTTGGGAATTTTGGGGGGAAAATTTAGGGGGGAAAATTTGGGGAAATTGGGAATTTTGGGAAAAAAAATGGGGGGAATTTTGGGGAAAAATTTTGGGGAATTTGGGGGGGAATTTTGGGGGGAACCTGGGGAAAAGAAATTTGGGAAATTTTGGGAAATTTTGGGGGAAAATTGGGGAATTTGGGGAAAAATTGGAATTTTGGGAAATGGGGGAATTTTGGGAAAATTGGGGGATTTTGGGGAAATTTGGGGGAATTTGGGGAAAATTGAATTTTGGGAAAATTGGGGAAAATTTGGGGATCTTGGAAAATTTGGAATTTTGGGGGAATTTAGGGGAATTTTGGGGAAAAATTGGGGAAAATTTAGGAAAATTTTGGGGGAAAATTGGGGAATTGGGAAAAATTTGGGGAAATTTGGGAATTTGGGAAAAATGGGAAAAATGGGGAATTTTGGGGGAATTTTGGGAATTTGGGAGAAAATTGGGAAATTTGGGGGGGGGAAATTTGGGGAAATTTTCAGAAAATTTTTGAAAAAATTTGGGGAATTTTGGGAACTTGGGGAAATTTGGGGATTGGAAAATTTGGGGAAATACTTTGGGAAAATTTGCCCAAATTCCCAGGGAAATTGGGGGAATTTGGGGTTTGGGAAAAATTTGGGAATGGGACCAATGGTGGGAATTTTTTTGGAATTTGTCCCCTTGAATTTGGGAATCTTTAGGAGAAAAAGGGAAAAATCAAAATTTTGGGAAAAATGGGTTTTTGGAGAATTTTAAAGGAATTTTTTGTGATTTATTCAAATTTTTTATGGGGAGGATTTTGGGGAATTTTTGCTGAATTTTTGGGGAATTTTTGGTGAATTTTGGGGATTTTTTGCTGAATTTTGGGGGATTTTGGGGGAATTTTTGGGGAATTTGGGAGGAATTTTGGGGGAATTCTGGGGAATTTTAGGGGGAATTTGGGAAATTAAGGGAAATTTTAGGGGAGGGCAAAAGGGGGGAATTTAGGGGGGAATTTTTGGGGAAGGGAAGTACCTAGAATTTTTTGGGGAATTTTAAAATTTTTTTTGGGAGTTTTGGGGAATTTGGGGATTTTTGGGACGGCAAATTTTAAAATTTTGAGGGGAATTGGGGGGAAATTTTAGGGAATTTTTGGGAATTTTGGGGAATTTTTGGGAAAATTTTGGGAATTTTGAGGAAAATTGGGGGAAAAAATTTTGGGGAAAAGGAAAATTTTTGAAGATTTTAGGGGAAAATTCCCAGAAAATTTTGGGATTTTCCAAAATTTTGGGGTTTTGGAAAATTGAGAACAGGGGGAATTTTGGATTTTTTTTTAATTTTGGGGAATTCTGGGAAATATTTGGGGAATTTTTGCTGAATTTTGGGGGATTTTTCTTCGAATTTTGGGGGATTTTGGAGGAATTTGAAAGGAATTTTCAGGAATTTTTGGGGAATTTTTAAAGGGAATTTTTGGGAATTTTTTTGGAATTTTTGGGAATTTTTTTAGGGAATTTTGGGGGAATTTCTGGTGATTTTTTGGAAAATTTTCCAATTTTTAAAAAAAATTTTAGGGAAATTGAGGGGGGAATTTTTAGGGAATTTAGGAAATTTGGGGGAATTTTGGGGGAATTTGGGGGATTTTTGGCAAATTGGGAATTTTTTTAAAAAATTTTGAGGAAATTTAGGGAAAAGCAGGAAAATTTTGGGGATTTTGGGAAATTTTTTGGAAGTTTTGGGGAATTTGGAAAATTTTGGGGTTTTGGGGTGATTTTGGGGTTCTAAAAAATTGGAGGTTTTGGGAATTGGAAATTTTAGGGGAATTTTGGGGAATTTTGGGAAATTTGGGGGAAATTTTGGAAAATTTGGGGGGAATTTTTGAGAAAATTTTGGGATTTTTGAAAAAAAAATTTTGGGGAAAAATTGGGAAATTTTGGGATTTTTTTTTTTGGAATTTTGAGGGGAAAATTTGGGGAATTTTGGGGAATTTTTGGGAAATGGGGGAAAATCACAAAAAATTGGGAAAATCAGGGGAAAATCGGGGAAAAATCAGGGGAAAAATCAGGAAAAATTGGGAAAAAATCAGGGAAAAATCAGGGAAAAATTTGGGGAAAATTTGAAAAATTTGGGGATTTTTTTAGGAAAATTGGGAAAATGGGAAAAAAAAAAATTTGGGGAAAATTTGGGGAAAAATTTAAAATTTAGGGGGGAAAATTGGGGAAAAAATTTGGGAAAAATTTAAGGAAATATTGGGGGAAAATCGGGGAAAATCGGGGGAAAATCAGGGAAAAATTGGGGAAAATTGGGAAAAAATCGGGGAAAATTGAGGGGGAATTTTTGGGGAAAAATCAGGGAAAATTGGGGAAAAAAGGGGGGGAAATTTTGGGAAAAATCAGGGAAAAATTGGGAAAAATCAGGGGGAAAATTGAGAATTTTGGGGGGGGGAAAAAGAAAAAATCAGGAAAAAATCAGGGGAAAATTGGGGAAAATTTGGGAAAAAATCAGGGAAAAATTGGGGAAAATCGGGGAAAATCGGGGGAAAATTGGGGAAAAATTGGGGAAAATCAAGAAATAATTGGGGAAAATTGGGAATTGGGGGAAAATTGGAAAAATTTGGGAAATTTTTGGGAAAAATCAGAAATTTTTTGGGGGGAATTTTTCCAAAAAATTAAAAAAATTTTGGGGAAAAATCAGGGAAAAATTGGGAAAATTTGGGGAAAATTGGGAAAAATTCAGGGAAAAATTGGGAAAAATTTGGGAAAATTTGGGGAAAAATCAGGGGAAAATCGGAGAAAATCAAGAAAAAATTGGGGAGAAATTGAGGAAAATGAGGAAAAAATTGGGGAAAAATCAGGGGAAAATCAGGGAAAAATCAGGGAAAATTGAGAAAAACCTGGGGAAAAATTTGGGAATTTCAGGGGAAAAATTAAAAAATTTGGGGAAAAATTGGGGAAAAAAAATCCGGGAAAAATCAGGGAAAATTGGGGAAAATTGGGGAAAAATCAGGAAAAATCAGGGGAAAATCTTGAAAGGAAAAAATTGGAGGAAAATTTGGGAAAAATCAGGAAAATCAGGGAAAATCAAAAAAAAATCAGGGAAAATTGGGAAAATTTTTAAAAAGTGGGGAAAATTGGGAAAATTCAGGGGAAAAAAAATCAGGGAAAATCAGGAAAAATTTTGGGGGAAATTTGGGGGAAAATTGGGGAAAATCAGGAAAATTTTGGGGGAAAATTGGGAAAAAAATTGGAGAAATTTGGAGGAAAAATGGGGAAAAATCAGGAAAAAATTGGGGAAAAATCGGGGAAAATCAGGAAAAATCGGGAAAAATTGGGGGAAAATTTGGGGGAAAATCAGGGAAAAATCGGGGAAAAAGTGGGGAAAAATCAGGGAAAAAAAAAAAAAAAAAAAAAATCAGGGAAAAATGGGAAAAAAATCAGGAAAAAAAATTGGGAAAAATTAGGGGAAAAAAAAAAAATTGGGAAAAATGGGGAAAATTGGGAAAAAATTGGGGAAAAATTGGGAAAAATCAGGAAAAATGGGGAAAAATTGGAAAATTGGGGAAAATTTAGGAAAAAAAATTGGGGAAAAATTGGGGAAAAATGGAAAAAAAAATATTGGAAAAAATTGGGAAAAAATTGGGAAAATTTGGGGAAAAATTGGGAAAAATTTGGGGAAAAATTGGGGGAAAACTAGGGAAAATTGGGGAAAAAGGAAAAATCAGGGAAAATTGGGAAAAATTGGGAAAAATGGGGAAAATGGGGGAAAAATGGGAAAAATGGGGAAAATTGGGGAAAAATCAGGGAAAATTGGGGAAAAATGGGGGGAAAATTTGGGGAAAAATTGGGAAAAATTTAAAAAAAATCAGAAAAAAATTGGGGAAAAATTGGGGAAAATTTGGAAAAAAAAAATTGGGGAAAAAATTGGGAAAAATTGAAAAATCAGGGGAAAATTGGGGAAAATGGGAAAAATCAGGGGGAATTCCTCCAAAAATGGGGAAAAAATTTGGGGAAAATTTGGAAAAATTGGGGGAAAATTGGGAAAAATGGGGAAATTAAAAAATTGGGAAAAAAATTGGGAAAAATTGGGGAAAAAGGGAAAATTGTAAAAAAAAGGAAAAAATTGGGAAAAATTGGGGGAAAATCAGGAAAAAATTGGGGAAAAATTGGAGAAAAAATGGGGAAAATCAGGGAAAAAAAATGGGGAAAAATTGGGGAAAATCAGAAAAATGGGGGAAAAAATGGGAAAAAAAATTGGGGAAAATCAGGAAAAATCAGAAAAAATTGGGGAAAAATTGGGAAAAAAAAGGAAAAAAAAAGGGAAAAAAATCAGGGGAAAATTTGGGGAAAAATTGGGGAAAATGGAAAAAATCGGGAAAATGAAGGAAAATCAGGGAAAAATTGGGGAAAATTGGGAAAAAGAGGGGGAAAATTTAAAAATTTGGGAAAAAATTGGGAAAAATGGGGGAAAAATTGGGAAAAATTGGGGAAAAATTGGGGAAAAATTAGAAAAAAATTGGAAAAATGGGGGGAAAATTGGGGAAAATCAGGGAAAATTGGGGAAAAATTCAGGAAAATTGGGGAAAAATTGGGGAAAATTTGGGAAAAAAAAAAGGGAAAATTGGGAAAAAAAATGGGGAAAAATTGGGGAAAATGGGATTAAAAAAATTGGGGAAAAAAAAAATGGGGGAAAAATCAGGAAAAATCAGGGAGAAAATGGGGAAAATTGGGGAAAAATGGGGAAAATTTGGGAAAAATTGGGGAAAATTGGGGAAAAATTTGGGGGAAAATCAGGGGAAAATTGGGAAAAGGGGAAAATTTGGGAAAATTTGGAAAATTTGGGGAAAAATGGGGAAATTTTGGGGAAAAATGGGGAATTTTTGGGAAAATCAGGAAAAAATTGGGGAAAATTGGGGATTTTTGGGAAAAATTGGGAAAATTTTGGGGGGAAATTTTGGAAAAATTGGGAAAAATGGGAAAATCAGGGAAAAATTGGGGTTTTTGGGAAAAAATGGGGAAAAAAAAAAAATTGGGAAAATTTGGGGAAAAATCAGGGAATGGGGAAAATTTGGGGAAAATCAGAAAAATTGGGAAAAATCAGGAAAAAATTGGGGAAAAAGTTTGGGGAAAATTGGGGAAAATCAGGAAAAAATCAGGGGAAAATTGGGGAAAAATTGGGGAAAATTGGGAAAAATTCAGGGGAAAAATCAGGAAAAATTGGGGAAAAATCTGAAAAAATTGGGGAAAAAAGGAAAATTTTGGGAAATTTTGGGGAATTTTGGGGAAAAATCAGGGGAAAAATCAGGAAAGGAAAAAAATTGGGGAAAATAGAAAAATTGGAAAAATGGGGGAAAAAATGGAAAAAAAAAAAAAAATTGGGAAAACCAGGAAAAATGGGGAAAATTAAAAATTTGGGAAAAAAAAAATTGGGAAAAATTGGGGAAAATTGGGAAATTTTGGGGAAAAATTGGGGATTTTTGGAAAAATGGGAAGGATTGAAAAAAATTGGGGAAATTTGGGGGAAAAATCGGGAATTTTGGGAAAAATTGGGGGGCCGGGGGGTCCTGGGAGGGGGAAAAGGGGCCCTCAAAATTTGGGTTTTTTGGGGGAACCCTTAATTTGATTTTTCCCCAAAATTTGGGTTTTGGGTTTTTTCCTTGAGGGGGGAAATTTTTCCCAAAGGCAAATTCCCCAAATCCAATTTGGGGGAAAAAAGGGAATTTGGGGGAAGAAAATTTGGGGGATTTTCCAAATTTTCTTGGGGGATTTGAAAATTTGGGGAATTTGGGGGATTTTTGGAATTGGGAAAATTTTGGGATTAAAATTTGGGAAAATTTTTGTGAGGATTTTGGGATTTTGAATTTTTGGGGTTTTTTGGGAAATTTGGGGATTGTGGATGGAGACCTCAAAATTTCTCAATTTTTGGGAATCCTTTAAAAATTTGGGGGAATTTTTGGGAAATTTTGGGAAAAAATTTGGAATTTTTTGAAGAAATTTTGGGGAATTTTGGGAAAATTGGGGAATTTTGGAGAAAAAGGATCCTAAATCCCCAAAAAATTTCTAACCCTGGGGGGAATTTTGGGGAAGATTGGGAAAATTGGGAAAATTTGGGGAACTCCCTGAATCTTCCCAGAACCCTAAAATTCATTTTAGCCCAAACCCCCGGCTTTTGGGGCACCTTGGGGCCCCTCCCTAAAAAATCCCTGCTTTTGGGCCCAAAATTAACCCAAAATTAGCCAAATTGGGGGTGTTTTAAAAAAAAATTGGGTAATTTTATCCCAAAATGAAATTTTTGGCCCCAAATTTGGGTAAAATTCCCCAAATTACCCAAAATGACCCAAAATTAACCTAAAATTGGAAAATTAGGGAAAATTAACCAAAATTTTAAAATTACCCAAAATTAACCAAAAATTAACCAAATTTGGGAAAACCCAAAATTAACCCAAAACCCAAAATTAACCCAAATTTAAAACCCAAAATTGCCCAAAATTTTAAAATTAACCCAAAATTAACCCAAAATCACCCAAAATTAACCCAAAATTAACCAAAATTCCCAAAATTAACCCAGAATTAACCCAAAATCAGCCAAAATTATTTTGAAAATCCCAAAAATTTTGGAAAATTGGCAAAATCCCCAAAATCAAAAAAAAAATTAACCCCAAAAATTTAAAATCCCCAAATCAGCCCAAAAATCACCCAAAATCCCAAAATTCCACCCAAAATTGGGGGGGATTTAAAAAAAAAAACCCTCAAATTTTGACCCAAAATTAACCCAAAATTTTACCCAAAATCAGCCAAAAATTAACCCAAAAATAACCCAAAATCACCCTAAAATTCCCCAAAAATTAACCAAAATCAGGAAAATTAACCCAAAATTAACCAAAAATTAAAAAAATTAAAACAAAATTACCCAAAATCCCAAACCAAAAATTAACCCAAAATCAACCCGAAAAAAATTAACCTCCCAAAATAAAATCACCAAAATTAACCCAAAATTAAACCAAAAATTAACCCAAAATTCCCCAAATTTTGGGAAAATTAACCCAAAATTAACCCAAAATTAACCCAAAATTAATTAAAACCCCAAAATTACCCAAAATTATAAAAATTGGGAAAATTAACCCAAAATTAACCAAAATTCCAGGCCCCAAAATTATCCCAAAATTAAAAAAAATCACCCAAAAAAAAAAAATTTTGGGAAAATTAAAAAAAAAAAATCCAAAAATCCCCTAAAAATTACCCAAAATTTTACCCAAAATCACCCCCAAAATTAACCAAAAATTAACCTAAAATTAACCCAAAATTCAAATCCCACCAAAAATTAACCCAAAATCACCCAAAATTAACCAAAATTCCCCAAAATTGGCCAAAACCCAAAATTAACCCAAAATGAATGAAAAATCACCCAAAAAAACCAAAAAAACCCAAAATCAGCCAAAAATTAACCCAAAATTAACCAAAAAACCAAAATCAACCAAAATTAACCCAAATTAACCTAAAATCCCCAAAATTACCCCAAAATAACCCAAAATTAACCCAAAATTAACCCAAAATTAACCCAAAATTACCCAAAATTAACCCAAAATTAACCAAAATTACCCAAAATTAACCCAAAATAACCCAAAATTACCCAAAATTAACCCTTTTTTTCAACCCAAAAATGCACCCAAAATTAACCCAAAATTAACCCAAAATTACCCAAAATTACCCAAAATTAACCCAAATCAGCCAAAATTAACCCAAAATTAACCAAAATTACCCAAAATTACCCAAAATTTACCCAAAATTAACCCAAAATTAACCCAAAATTAACCCAAAATTACCCAAAATTAACCCAAATTAACCCAAAATCACCCAAAATTAACCCAAAATTAACCAAAATTAACCAAAATTAACCCAAAATTACCCAAAATCAACCCAAAATTAACCCAAAATTAACCCAAAATCAACCCAAAATTACCCAAAATTACCCAAAATTAACCAAAACCTAAAAACCCAAATTAAAAAAAATTACCAAAATTAACCCAAAATCCAACCCAAAAAACCCAAAATCCAAATTCCCCAAAATTAAAAATTAACCCAAAATCACCAAAATTCACCCAAAATTCCCAAACCCCAAAATTAACCCAAAATTACCCAAATTAACCAAAAATCAACCCAAAATTAACCAAAAAATCAGCCAAATTTTCCCAAAAAAAATTAACCCAAAATTCAGCCCAAAATTGACCAAAATTGGGAAAAATTAACCCAAAATTACCCAAAAAACCCAAAATTCAACCCAAAATCAGCCCAAAAAAAAATTACCCAAATTTCCTAAAAATCACCCAAATTTTAACCCCAAAATCAGGCAAAATCACCCAAAAACCAAAAATAAACCAAAAGCCAAAATTAAAATTTTCCAGCAAAAAATCACCCAAAATTAACCCAATTTTCCCAAAATCACAAAATTAACCCAAAATTCCCCAAAATTAATCCCCAAATTTTCAAAAATCATTTTCAAAATTGAAAAATTCTAAAATCACCCAAAAAAAAAACCCAAAATCAGCCAAAATCAGGCCAAAATACCCCAAAAATTGGGCTTTTTTTCAAAATTTCCAGCCCAAAAATCCAAAATTTCCCTAAATTTTCCAAATTTTCTCCCAAAACCAGAAAAATTTCTCCCAAAATCACTAAAAATCACCCAAAAACCAGCCAAAATCATCCAAAATCACCCAAAATTACCCAAAATTGAATTTTTCACCCAAAATTCCCCAAAATTTCCCCCAAATCAGCCAAATTAACCTAAAATCCCCTAAAAATCACCCCAAAATCCCCAAAATTCAAATTTTAATGACCCCAAAATCAGCCCAAAATCACCAAAATTACCCCAAAATGGGTGAAAAAACAATCCAGGAAATTTTGGGGTTTGGGAGGAAAATTGGGAATCTCCCCAAACCTAAATTTTCCCCCTAACTCCTAAAATTTTCTTAAGTTGGGAAATTTTCCTGCTTTCCCTAAAATTTGGGCAAAAAATCCCGGAAAATGGGGAAAAATTGATTTTCCCCCAAAATTGGGGAAAATAAAATTGGGAAATTTGCCCTAAAATCTGGGGAATTTTGGGGGAGAACCTTGAATTTTCCTGGGAAGTCCCAAAAAAAAAAAAAATGAAATTTTGGGGAAAATGGGGAAAAAAAAAGGAAATTTTTGAGGAAATTCCTGAATTTTCCCCAAAAAAGGGAAATTGGGGGGAAAAAATCCCCTAAAATTTCCCAAAAAGGGAAAATTTTGAGGAAAAAGGAAAATGGGAAAAAGGAATTTTGAGGAAAAATTGAATTTTGGGGAATTTGGGGAAAAAATTGGGAATTTTTGGAGGCAAAATTGGGGAAATTTTGGGGGAAATTGGAATTTTGGAGGAATAAATGAATTTTGGGAAAAAGGGAATTTTGGGGAAAAATTGAATTTTTGGGGAAAAGGGAATTTTTTGGGGGGAAAAGGGGAATTTTGATTTTTTTTTAATTTTGGAAAAAAAGGGGAATTTTTGGAGGTAAATTTGAAAAATTTGGGGGAAAAGGAATTTTTTGGGAATTTTGGAAATAAATGGAATTTTTTGGGGGAAAAAAAATGGAATTTTTTTAAAAAAGGGAAATTTTAAAAATGGGAAAAAATAAAGGGAATTTTTGGGGAAAAAAATTGGAATTTTTGGGAAAAAATGGGAATTTTTGGGGGGATTTTTGGGGAAAAAATTGGAATTTTGGGAAAAAAAAAATGGAATTTTTGGGGAAAAATCCCTAAATTTTTGGGGTAAATCAAAATTTTGAAAAGGAATTTGAAAAAATTTGGGGAAAAGGGGAATTTTGGGGAAAAAAAAAGGAATTTTGCTCAAAAAAGGGGAATTTTGGGAAAAATCCCAAAATTTGGGAAAAGGAAAATTTTGGGGGGGGAATTTTTTGGGGGAATCCCAAAATTTGGGGAAATAAATGGAATTTTCCCCAAAAAAATCCCAAAAATATTTTGAAATTTGGGGAAAAATTGGGAATTTTTTGGAATTTTGGAAAAAAAATGGGAATTTTGGGGTTTTTTGGAATTTTGGGAGGGATTTTGGGGAAAAAAGGAAATTTTTGAATTTTGGGAAAAAAAAATGGGGAATTTTGGGGAATAAAGGGGAATTTTGGGGAAAATTGGGAAATTTTTGGGAAAAAAAAAAATTTTTGGGGGAAAAACCAAAAAATGGAATTTTGGGGAAAATTTTGGGAATTTTTTTTGGGGAAAGAAAAAATTTTTGGGGAAAATGAATTTTTTCCCAAAATTTAAAATTTTCCAGAAAAAAAAAGGAATTTGGGGAAAAAATTTTGGGGAATTTTGGGGAAAAAAGGGAACAGGAAAAATTTGGGGGAAAATTTTTTTGGGGTAAAAAAAGGAAAAAATTTTGGGGAAAAATTTTGGGGAAAAGGGGAATTTTGGGGAAAATTGGGAATTTTGGGGATTTTGGGATTTTTTGGGGAAAAGGAATTTTTGGGGAAAAAGGAGAATTTGGAAAACGGGGAAATTGACAAAAAAGGAATTTTGGGGGAATCCCCCAAATTTTTGGGGTTTGGAGGAAAAAAATGGAATTTTTGGGGAAATTTTTGGGATAAAATTAAAAAATTTTTTGGGAAAAGGAAAATTTTCCCCCAAAAAATTTCCCCCCAAAATTTTTAAAAAAAATGAAAATTTTGGGGAAAAATGGAATTTTTTTGGGGAAATTTGGGAATTTTCCATTTTTTGGGAATTCCAGGAATTTTTAAAAATCCCAATTTTTTTTTTCCCAAAAAAGGAATTTAGTAAAATTTCAAAAAGTGAATTTTGGAAAAATTTTTTTTTTTGGAGGAAAATCCCAAATTTCCCCAAAATTCCCAATTGAAAACCCTAAAATCCCATTTTGGGGGTAAAAATTGAATTTTTGGGGAAAAATTTTTGAAAATTTTGGGGGAAAAAGGGAATTTTTGGGGAAAAATTAATTTTTTAACAAAAGGGGGAATTTTTGGGTATTTTAGAATTAAAGAGGAAAATTTTTTTTTGGGGTTTTTTTGGGGATTGAAATTGTAAAAATTTTTTGGGGGAAAAAAAGGAATTTTATCCTGGGGAATTTTGGGGATTTAAAAATTTTTTTTTTGGGGGAATTTTGGAATTTTGGGGAAAATTTTTGGGAAATTTTTTTGTAAAATGAAAATTTTTGGAATTGGGAAAAAGGGAATTTTTTTTTTCAAAAGATTTTTTGGGGAAAATTGAAATTTTTTAACCCAAAAAAAATTGGAAATTTTTGGGGAAAATGGAATTTTTGGGTTTTTTCCATAGGAATTTTCCCAAAATTAAACCAGAATTTTAGGGAGCCAAGGGATCCCTATTTAACCAACAAAATTTTGGGGTCCCCAGGGGAAAAATGGGGGGAAACCAACAAAAAGCAATTTTAATTCAAATTTTGGGGAAAAGGAAAATTTTTGGGGTAAAATTGGAATTTTTGAAAAAATTGGGGGGGAAATTTTGGGAGATTTTGGGATTTTTTGATTTTTTTTTAATTTTTTGGGGTTTTGGGGAATTTGGGATTTTTGGGATTTTTGGGGAAAAAGGGAATTTTTTGGGGAATTGGCCAATTTTTGGAAATTTGGGAAAATTTGAAATAAAAAGAATTGGAATTTTTTGGGGAATGATGGGAAAAGAAAATTTTGAAATTTTTGAATTTTGAAAATCCCACCAAAAAAAAAGGAGAATTTTAATTTTGGGGTTTTTCCCAATTTTGGGGGGGAAAAGGGAATTTGGGGAATTTAAAAATTTGGGGGAAAAAAAGGAAAATTTTGGGGATTTTTCAAATTTTCATAATTTTTGGAATTTTGAAAATTTTTGGGGAATTTTTGTGGGAATTTGAGGGAAAATGGTTCCAAAATCCCCCAAATTTTTTTGACTTTGGGGAAAATTTTGGGGGAAAAATTTTTGGGAAAAATCCTTGGGAATTTTCTCAAATTTTGAAAAATTGAAATTTTTTGGGAAAAATTGAATTTTTTTGGGGGAATTTGAGGGAATGGGAAAAGGAATCCTTGGGGAAAATTTGGAATCTGAACCAAATTGGGGGGTTTGAGGGAAATAGGAAATTTTGGAACCCAAATAAATCTGAACAAACCTGGGGAGGAAAATCCCAAATTTTGGGACTTGAAAAATTTTGGGGGAAAGGAAAATTTGAGGGAGAAAAAAAAAATTTTTGGGGTTAAAAAAGGACAATTTTTGGGAAATTTGGACAATTTTTCCCTATTTTGGAAAGGGGAATTTTTGGGAATTTTCTTACTTTTTTGGGAAAAAGGAATTTTCTCAATTTTGGGGAATAATGGAATTTTGGGGAGGGAAAAGGGAATTTTTAATGGACAAAGGAATTTCCTTAAGATTACATCGTTTTCCCATTTTTAAATTTTTTGGGGTAAAAAAGGAATTTTAGATAAAAGGATTTTTTTTTTGGGGGGGAAAAGGAATTTTTCGGGGTAAAAAGGAAAATTTGGGGAAAGGGAATTTTTGGGGGAAAGGGGAAATTTTGGGGAAAGGAATTTTGGGGAAAAGGGGAATTTGGGAAATCGGGAGGAAATTTTGGGGAGAAATTGACAAAAGTGGGAGAAACCTTAGAAAAAACCCCAAAAGCAGTGGCAAATTTGGGAAAATTCAGAAACACAAAATTGGGGGTGGAGAGGAAAACCTCAAAATTGGGTGAATTTGGGAAATTTAGGAAAAATTGGGAGGAAATTTGGGACCAGGAAAATTTTAGGAGTCGGGGGAAAATTAGAGAGAAAATGTCAAAATTTAACCCTTCAGAGAAAAATCCCCAAATTGGGGACCTAGAGAACCCCCAGAATGGGGGGAATTTTGGAATTTTTGACAAAATTGGGTGGAAATGAGAAAATGGCAAAATTGGAGTCGGAGGGAACCGGCAATGGTGCCAGGGAATCAGGGAAACCCAAACTTGGGGGGACCCTCAAAAACCAGTGGTGGAGAACCTTGGGATTTTGGGAACCTGGTGATGTTTTTCACCTGACCCTCGGAACCAGGGGGGAAATTTTGGGAAATGAAAAATTTTGAAATTTGGGGAGAATTGGCAAACTTTGGATTTTCTGAAACCCCAAAAGAACAGAGAAAACCCAAAAAATGGGAACCATTTTGGGGCACCCCAAAAATCAGGGATTTTGGGTAATTCCGGTCAAAAATTAAACTGGGGGGAACCAAAATTGGGGGGCTTTGGGAGAGGAACAAATTTTGGGGAATTTTGGGACCTCAAAAACCAAAATGGGGGACATGTCAAAATTCTTGGGGACCCCAGGAAAAATTGGGGGGGGATTTTGGAAAATTTCAAAATTAGAAATTTTGAACCTTTGGGACCAGGAACCACCTGATGTTCCCCAGAGAAAAAATTTGGGGGAAATTTTGGCCAAAATCCCAAAATTAGAACATTGGGGATCTAAAAATTTTGGGGAAAATTTGGGGAAAAATTGGGTGACCCAGAACCCCATTGGGGAAACCCAAATTGGGGGACCCCAGGAATTTGGGGGGATTTTACCCAAATTGGGGGAAAGTTTGGGAGAAATTTCAAAATTTTTAAAGAAAGGGGCAATTTGAGAGGAAATTTTGAAAATTTGGGGTGATTGGTGGTGATGGAACCCTGAAAATTGGGGAAAACCCCATTTTGGGGACAAAAATTGGGGGGTGATTCAGGGGGAAAACCTTTAAAGAGATTTCCAAAAAATTTTACCTCCCAGGAAATGGGGTAAACCCAAAAAGTGAAAATAAAAATTGGGGAATTTTGGGGAAAATTTTCAAAAAATTTTGGGGATTGGGGGAAGTTGGGAAAATCCTAAAAAAGAGAGGGAAAATTGGGGCCTGTTTTTGGGAAAAAACCCCAAAATGGGGAAAAGACCAAAAATTGGGGGGGCAAAACCTAGAAATTGGGGAAAACCCCAAAATTGGGGAAAAACCCCAAACCCCACCCAAAAATGGGGAAATTGGTGAAAAGACCCAAAGCCACGAAAACCCTGCCCCAAATCCCGGGATGGGAAAGAAATCAAAAATGGGGAGAAAACCCCAAAAATGGGAGAAAACCCCAAAATTGGGGAAAACCCCAAATTGGGGGAAAACCCCAAAATGGGGAAAAAACCCCAAAATGGGGGGGGAGAAAACCCCAAAAAATGGGGGAGGGGGTGTCCAAAAGGGGGAGAAAACCCCAAAATGGGGAAACCCCGGGTGGGGAGAAAAACCCCAAAATTGGGAAAAACACCAAAAATGGGGGAAAACCCCAAAAAATGGGAAAACCCCAAAATTTGGGAGAAAAACCAAAATTGGGGAGAAATGCCCAAAATGGGAAGGAACCCAAAAATGGGGCTGAAACCCTAAAAATTGGGGAGAAAACCCAAAATGGGGTTGGGACTGAAAATGGGGAATGGGACCAAACTGGGGCCCCAAAAATTGGGGAGATTTTTAAATGGGGAAAAAATGGGAAAACCCCAAAATGGGAAAAACCCAAAAAATGGGAGAAGAACTCCCAAAAATGGGGGAAAAAAACTCAAAATTGGGGGAAAAACCCCAAAAATGGGAAAAACCCCAAAAATGGGGAAACCCCCAAAATTGGGGAGACCAAAATTGGGAAAAACCCAAAATGGGGAAAAAACCCAAAATGGGGGAAAAAACCTAAAAATGGGGAAAAAACCCAAAATTGGGGAGAAAACCCCAAAACGGGGAAAAAAAACCAAAATGGGGAAAAAAACCCAAAAATGGGAAACCCCAAAAAATTGGGGAAAAAAGAAAAATGGGGGAGAAAAACCCCCAAAAAAGAAAATGAAAAAAACCCCAAAATTGGGATTGGGAAAAAACCCCAAAAATTGGGGAGAAACCCAAAAATGGGGAAAATCCCAAAATTGGAGAGAAACCCCAAAAAAATTGGGAGAAAACCCAAAAAAGAAACCCCAAAAATGGGAAAAAACCCAAAATGGGAAAACCCCAAAAAATTGGGGAAAAAACCCAAAAAATTGGGGGAGCTTGAAAGGGGAAAAAAATTGGGGAGAAAACCCCCAAAAATTGGGGAAAAAACCCCAAAATTGGGAGAAACCAAAAAATGGGGGAAAAAACCCAAAAAATGGGTTGGGACCTCAAAAAAACCCAAAATGGGAAAAAACCCCCTGATGGGGAGAAAACCCAGAAAAAAAATTGGGGAAAAAAAAAAAAAAAAATTGGAGAAAAACCCCAAAATTGGGAGAAAACCCCTAAAAAATGGGGGGAGAAAACCCCAAAATGGGGGAAAAAAAAAAAATGGGGGGGAAAATCCCCAAAAATAGTGGGGAAAAAACCAAAAATTGGGGAAAAACAAAAAAAATTGGAAAAAAAAAAAAAATTGGGGAAAAAAACCCAAAAAAAA
This sequence comes from Emberiza elegans, assembly GCA_024865655.1. Taxonomy (NCBI): domain Eukaryota; kingdom Metazoa; phylum Chordata; class Aves; order Passeriformes; family Fringillidae; genus Emberiza; species Emberiza elegans. Next base: position 55,904 of record JALJVW010000796.1, read on the forward strand.
TGGGAAGAAAACCCAAAAATGGGGAAAACCCCAAAATGGAGGGAAAACAAAATTGGGGGAAAAAACAAAAATTGGGGAGAAAAACCCAAAATGGGGAAAGGATCCCAAAAATGGGGGAAAAACCCCCAAAAATTGGGGAGAAAAACCCCAAAATGGGGAGAAAAACCCCAAAAATGGGGAAAAACCCCAAAATGGGAAACTCCCAAAAGAAAAACAAAAAATTGGGAAAAACCCAAAAATTGGGAGAAAACTTCAAAATTGAAAAAAACCCCCTAAAAACTGGGGAGAAAAACCCCAAAAATGGGGGAAAAAACCCCAAAAATGGGAAAAAACCCAAAATTGGGGAAAACCCCCTAAAAAAAACCCAAAAAAAACCCCAAAATTGGGGAAAAACCAAAAATAGAGAAAACCAAAAAATTGGGAAAAAAAACCCAAAAATGGGGGAAACCCAAAAATGGGGAAAACCCAAAATTGGGAAAAACCCCAAAATTTGGGAAAACCCAAAAAAAATTAGGATGAAAAAAAACCCCAAAAATGGGAAAAAACCAAAAAAATTGGGGAGAAAACTAAAAATTTGGGAAAAAAACCCAAAAATGGGGAAAAAAACCCAAAATGGGGAAAAAAAGTCAAAATTGGGGAAAATCCAAAAAATTGGGAGAGAAACTGGAAAAAATTTGGGGAAAACCCCAAAATGGGGAAAAAACCAAAAAAGTGGTAAAAAACACCAAAAATGGGGAAAAACCCAAAAATGGGGAGAAAAACCCCAAAATTGGGAAAATACCCCAAAATTGGGAAAAAAACCCAAAAATTGGGAAAAAGCCCAAAAATGGGGAAAAAACACCAAAATTTGGGAAAAAACCCCAAAATTTGGGTGGAAAACCCCAAAATTTGGAAAAACCCCAAAAAAAAAAATCCAAAAATGGGAGAAAACCCCAAAATTGGGGGAAAAACCCCAAAAATTGGGGAGAAAAACCCAAAAATGGGAAAAAAAACCCCAAAAATTGGGGAAAAATTCCAAAAAATCTAAGAAACCCCAAAAATTCCAAAAAAAAAAAAAATCCAAAATTGGGAAAAACCCAAAAATCGGGGAGAAAACCCCAAGGGGGAAAAAACCACCCAAAATCTGGGAAATCCCCCAAATCACCCATCTGAAACTGCCCAAAAATGGGAAAAAACCCCCCCAAAATCCACCCAGGAATTTGGGATTTTTTCCCCAAAATCCCAATTTTTGGGAAAAACCCCCAAAATTGGGAAAATGGGGAAAATCTGGAGGAAACCCCAATTTTGGGGAAAACCCCAAAATTTTGGGAAAATTCCCCAAAGTGGGAAAAAGTTCCAAAATCTCCCCAAAAACCCCCAAATCAGGGAAAAAACCCGGGAAAAATTTCCAAAGGCGCGCGAAAACTGGCCCAAAATCCCCAAAATCCCCTGTCACCCCCCAAATCCTCCCCAAGGGGGCTGGGGAAATTTAACCCCCCAAATCCCCCCGAAAATCCCCAAATCCCTCTGAATTTCCCTCCAAAAGTATCTAAACTGGGGCTAAATTCCCGTTTTTCCTGTATTTCCCAAATCCACCCCAAAATCCCTCCCTGGGGAAAATCCCAAAAAATAAAAAAAATCCCAAAATCCCCCCAAAATCCTCCAAAAATCCCCCTGGAAAATCCCAAAATCCCAAAATCCTCCCAAACACCCCAATTTCTCCAAATCCCCCTAATTTCCCCAAAATCCCTTAAAAATCCCAGGCGTGCTCCTAAAGTGCCCCCAAAATCCAGAACAACAGTCCCCAAATCCACCCTAAATCCCCAGGGCATCTTCCAACAATTTCCCAACCCCCATTTCTGGGGCAATCCTAAAAAATCCCCAAAATCCAATTCCCCAAAATCCAAATTGAAAAATTTCACCCCAAATCCCTCTAAAAGCCCCTTTCCCCACCCCAAATGCCCCAAAATCCACCCCAAAATTTCCCAAAAGGGGCAAAGTTGGGGATATTTTGATGGGGATTTAAACCCCAATTTTAGGGGGATTTGGCCTGTAAAATCCCCAATTTTTGGGGAATCCCCCATTTTTGGGGATTTTTTATGATTTTTGGGAGGATTTTGGGGGATTTTGAGGATTTTTGGGAGGATTTTTTGTTTTTTTTTGGGAGGATTTTAAGGGGATTTTTTTGGGATTTTTTCTTATTTTGGGGATTTTTTAGAGATTTTTGGGATTTTGGGGAATTTGGGGGAATTTGGGTGTGACCTGGGATTTTGGTCATTTAGAGGACTTGGGGGGACTTGGGGGGAATGGTGGGAGGTTTGGGGGAAGCTACGGCCCGAAGGGGGAGAATTTGGGGCATCTCCTGGGCATTTCTGGGGGATTTTTAAATTTTTTTCCAGATTTTGGGAATTTTGGGGGATATTTTTTAATTTATTTTGATTTTTTTTTTTTTTTTTTTGGGGGATTTTTGGGGGATTTTTTTCTTGATTTTATTTTGATTTTGTGGATTTTTTTGGTTCTTTTGGGATTTTGGGAATTTTTTATTTTTTCACAATCTTGGGCAATTTTACCCCAATTTTGGGGCAATTTTCCACCCCAAAATCCAGCAATAACCAGGGTTCTCAAAATTCCACCCCAAAATGCCTCCCAAAATCAACCCAAAAGGATTTTAAAATCCACCCCGGTTCCAGGGGGTTCAAACCCAAATCAACCCTGGAGCCCGTGGGGGACTTCTAAACAATTTTAGGGCACTCCCTGGTTTCCCGCCCCCCCCCAAAATCAACCTTGGTTTTGGGGGTTTTAAAAATCAGGGTTTTGAGGGGGTTAAAACTGGGTTTACTTCCCCAATTTGGGGGGACCCCAAAATCCCCCAAATCCACTCCTGGTGTTTCCCAACGTTGGGAGATTGGGGCCTGGGGGTCATTTAATTCTACCGTTTCCCAAAACCTGGGGATTTTGGTTTCCCCTGGGAAAATCCCCCAAAATTTGGGGGTTTGGGGAGATTTGGGGGTTTCTAAATTTGGGGGGTTTCCAGGGGGTTAAAAATCAAACCCAAAATCCACCCCAAAATATTTTGGGGTCTATTTGGGGACATTTTAGGGGTGGGAATCCCCCGCAAAAACCCCAAGGGACTGGGAATTTTGGGGGGAACCCAAATATGGGGACCCCAAAATCCAGCCCTAAATCCAAAAACCCAAAAAACCCTCCCTGGTTGGGGAGTTCCAAAAACCATTTTTGGAATTCTGGGATCAAAATTTGGGCCGTCCCCCCAATTTCCCCCAAAATTTTTACCTTGAGCCTTGGGATTTTGGGAGTTTGGGGAATTTCTGGGGGTAAAATCCTTTTGGGGGAAGAAAGGGGTGCCCCCAAAATCCCAAATTCCCAAAATCCACCCCTAAAATGCCCCAAATTCACTGGGAAAAATTCCTCAAAATGACCCCAAAATCCCCCAACCAATTTGGGGGTTTAAAAATCCACCCAGGTTCACTAAAATTCCCCAAAAGCCCCAAAATCCCACCCCTAAATTCCCACCCCCAAAAAATTAAAACCCCCAAGAGCCCCGAAAATCCACCCAAATTTTTAAAATTCTAAACCAAATCCCTGAAATTCCTCAAAATGCCCCAAAATTCATCAAAATCCCTGAAAATTTGCCCAAAAATCCTGAAATCACCCAAACCCCGAGAATTACATGAAAAATCCTCCTATTCCACCCCGGAATCCCAAAAAAACCCCAAAATCGTCTCCTAAAATCTCCCAAAATCCAACCCCAAAATCCCTCAAAATCACCTAAAACTATTTAAAATTCCCACCCAAATGTCGAGAATTTAAAACCTCCCAAAAATAACCAAAAATCACTAAAATCACCAAAAATTTTAAAACAAATTTCTAAAATCTCTTGCAAAACCTCCTAAAACCCCCAAAATTCCCAAAATCCAAATTCAGAAAATCCCTCAAAATGACCCAAAACCTATTGAAAATTTCCCTTGAAAATGCCCCAAAATCCCCAAAATCCTCCCAAAAAAAAAAACCCCAAAATCACTAAAATCACCAAAAATCCTTGAAAATCCCCTAAAATTCCCAAATCCACCAAAATCCTCCTAAAACCCAAAATTGCCTCCAAAATTCTAAATCCCACCCAAAAATCTCCTCACCAAAACCACCCCAAAAATCTCACCCTAAAATGCCCCAAAATCCTCCCAAAAAATCCAAAATCACTAAAAGGCCCAGCATCGCCTAAAAATCTAAAATCCACCTAAATTCTAACCACCCCAAAATCTCCTAAAATCCTCCCAAATCCCCCAAAAATCAGCAAAAATGCTCCAAATCAGCCTAAAATCGCCCCAAAATGCCCCAAATTCACCCCAAAATTTCACTGAGAAAGGCCCAAAAATCTCAAAATCCTCCTGAAAATCCGTTCCAATCCACCCCAAAATCCCCTCAAAATGCCCCAAAAAAACCCTAAAATGCCCCTCCAAAATTTCAATCCACCCAAAAATCGCTCAAAAACCTAAAACCACCGACCAAGCACCCAAATGTCCCAAATCCACCCTAAAATCCTCCCAAAAAGAACCAAAAATCACTAAAAATCACCTAAAATATCCCAAAACCACCCCTAAAATCCCCCAAAATCCTAAAATCACCAAAAATCTCCTCCGAACCCCCAAATGTCCTCCTAAAATCTCTTTCAAAATCCTCCCCAAAATCCCAAAAAAATGCCCCAAAAATTCCCAAATTCTCCCCAAAAAAATCACCACAAAAATGGACCCCCAAAAACCCCAAAATCACAAAAATGTCCCAAATTCACCCCAAAATCCTCCCAAAATAACCAAAACCCAAAAATCTAAAAATCATCCCAAAAATCTCCTCCAAAATTCCCCAAATCCACCCCAAAATCTCCTCCGAAATTCCCCCAAATCCACCCCAAAATGCCCCAAAACCCAAAATCCTCCCCAAAAATCACCCCACCACCCTAAAACTCTAAAACCCAAAAATCACCCCAAAACCCCCAAATTCCACCCAAAATGTCCCAACCACCTAAAATCTCCCAAAAAACCTAAAATCGTCTCCAAAATTCCCCCAACCCCAAAATCTCAAAAATCACCCAAAACCACCCTAACCCCACCTAAATGCCCCAAATTCAACCCTAAAATCCTAAAACCCAAAAAAATCCAAAAATCACTAAAATTCTCAAAATGCCCCAAATTCAGCCCCAAAATCCTCCCCAAAAACCCCAAAATCGCCCCAAAATTCCCCCAAATCCACCCCAAAATCTCCTCAAAAATCACCCAAAAACCACCCCCAAATTCCCACCCAAAATGCCCCAAATTCACCCCAAAATCCTCCCAAAAAATCACCAAAAATCACTAAAAAATCACCAAAAAATCACCCAAAATCCACCCCCAAAAATCCCCAAATCCACCCCAAAAATCTCCTCAAAAATGACCCCAAAATCGCCCCCAAAATGCCCCAAATTCACCCCAAAATCCTCCCAAAAAAACCCCAAAATCGTCTCCAAAATGCTCGGCTCCGGCCATCGTGGCAGGAGCTTCTGACACGCCACATTTGTTCGACTCCCTGTGACCGCCTCACGCGAGCGCTGATGGCAGCTGGGCCCCTTCCCGGTAAGCCCAGGACCATGGCCCTTTCCCAGACCTCAGAGGTCTCTGCTCCCTGAAACCTGGGGCCCGCCAGTTTCCTTCCACGCCGCTCCCCAGGGGTCCTGGTCTCCATCCCGCCCCCACCTCGCTGCCCCCTCGCCCTCGCCGCCCCATAGCCCTGGGCTGGCATGGCAGAGGCTGCCGAGCTCCTGCAGGATGAGACGTTCCTGGGGCAGCTCGCTGAACGGGGC